>JALPQI010004349.1:0-76715 GCA_025490895.1 Thaumatotibia leucotreta | reverse complement strand
CCCATACTAAATGTGTGAAACGAAATGTAACGAAATTGTTAAAAAAATCTCACATTTGTTACAGAATTTTTCATGCCTTTAGTGTGGGAGTAACTAAACTGAGAAGTCTCAATTTACGTACTTATTTTCGTGACATTAAAAGTTAAACTTTTTCTGCAAATGACCCAATGACGTCACTACACAAGTATATTGTGTATTTACAGAAAACAACAATTATTGTATTATTGTTGAAATGTATCTTGTGAGAAGTAGTGTTTTTATACAAACTGGTTGCTGACTTACACGTACAAGCGTTCCGTTAAGTGCTGGTCATAAATTGTGGGGTGGCTCTTCAGGTACTCTCATTATAAAGACCTCCCTTACGACGCTCAGCTTCAAAGTAATACTTCGTACAAGACAAACAGAAAAATAATAGACCAAAGAAATGACTCGTACATGACTAACATTCGTTAATAATACGTTCAAAGCGTTCTGTGAAGGTGCATTCAAACCAAACGAGCATTCGCTATTCTAGGCCCACTCTACGAAATCAACGAATTACGTTTTGTGTAACGATCGAACTTCGTAGAGTGGGAGGTTAGAATAGCGACAGCTCGTTTGGTTTGGTCTGAATGCACCTTGAGTATTCATTGGTCGTTTTGAAGTTAGCTTCTTAGTATCGATTTATTTTGTCGTAACAGCCATACAACATTGCAATAATTTAACATATACGAATATAATGTACGAAATATCATTTAATACTCAAAAGTGCTTTACGGTGCAGGAAAACATCGTCAGGTGAAACCTGCATACACCTGCGAAGAAATTCAGGGGTGTACCCCCAACAAGTACTGGGCCAGCGTTGAGACCACGCAAAATAGGCACGTTTATTGTCGAGTTGCGGAAAAATGGCCAGAATACAACAACAACAACAATCTAATATTATTTTAAAATAATTATTATAATAAGCTACATACATTAGGGCGTTTCACAAAATATATATCTATGAGTATCAGTGTCCTTTATTATTTTAACGGAAGAAGAATCAATTTACATATGATTACGATTCAAATATCGAGAGATCATTTAAAATTCCTGGTCGCAATATTGGCACAAAATTGTTTTATCATTTCGGCACGGCATTATGCATGCCGTTCAATATTATGAAATGAAAATCCACCGAAACAACATAAAATAACACGGCATAAAAATAATCCACGCTTGAACGTATGTCAACAAACGCCCGTGATTCTTGAATCACTTTACATAATACTCGCGGAGCGTGAGTTTAAAAATCAGAGACGGTGGAGATTGCGATATAAAGTTATCCGGGTTTATCTCGTATGCTAAGTGACGGCCGGCCGCGTCTGCTACTGACATAAAACGCACGCCAAAGGGCGCATGGTATGCTTACATAGTAGAAATATATTTTGCAGTAGGTAGTAATTTAATAGAAACACCATCATGCTGAAGATCTGGAATGCCAGAAACATCTGGAACTACACGAAGCGAAGAATGCCCTGGTTTTCTCTATCATCTTGTATGGCGCCGAGATCTGGACGTTAAAGACGCTTATCGCACCCGAATAAATGCATTTAAAATGTGGTGTTGGAGGAAGATGCTCCGGATACCTTGGACAGTTCATTTTAACGAACTCGGCATCTAAACTAAGCCTAGTTTAGATGCCGAGATCGGTATGCTCAGCCGAGCAATATGTCTTCGTCACATCATTGAGTACTTTGGCCATATTGCCAGGAACCCGGGTGAAAAAGACCCCGTGGTAGAAGTCAACACGATGGTCCGACCAAATATTCACCAACTTAGACGCGAAAGTTCACGACGCTCTACACGTTGCAAAGGACCGAAACAGATGACGCAACATCGTCAAAACAAAATATATATTCAAAATTCACAGTAGGGCCGCAGGGTGTAAATCCTATCTCAATCCACTGCTAGAAGTATGGACGCATCTCAGGCCTCTACCCGTATGGATGCATTAGGAGGTAACGAACCCCCCACGCTGGGCAAGCGGATTGGCGATCGCAATAATGTGTCTACTATGATGACGCTATTGTCCATTATATATTTTCTATGTATGAAAGGTCAGTGACACTTTAATCCCTTAGTCAACTCTTACGACACCCACGGGAAAAGTTGGGGTGGTACCACACGACAGGGTGTCAAATACGGGCAAATAGCTTAGAAAGGTTCTTGAGACCACACACCAAAATATGAAGCATGGCGACGACCTGGACAGAAGACTTACGACCAGGTTACGGTCACGGGAAACCGTTGCCGGCAGCAGCGAGGTACCGTCTGTTCTGGACATCCTTGGAGGAAATTGTTGTCCAGCAGTCTTCCTGGAATCACGACGATTAATTTAATCGTAGAAATATTTTAGAGCCAGTCACTATCCTTACTTAAAAAAAAAAAAAAAAAATATCTTGGGACATCTTACACAAATCAACCTAGTCACACGGTAAGCTCAATTAAGGCTTGTGTTGTGGGTACCAGGCGACGATATATATAATAGATAGATACGTATAGATACTTAGATACATACACATTACACAGCCATGACCAAGGAACAAACATTTGTGATAAATAAATACACAAAGAATGCCCTCGCCGGGATTCGAACCCGGAACCTCCAGCTTCGTAGGCAGGGTCACTACCAACTAGGCTACAGAGGCTGACAAACTAAGCCTATTTTAAATACTAAGCCTTCATCTAACCACTCAACTTGAGGTATGAAAAGATTGTTGTTGTGTTTTATTTTCTTGCCTTACTGTTTAACATCTCCTGTGCTCACAAGTTTCAGAATTCCCTGACACGAGACCGTGCAATATGCAGTGCCGTTATAATATGCACACAGCTTAATAGCACATATTTATACTTTGTAGCAGCATATTTATTGTTTTCATAATACAAATGTTCGCTTGGAGCCTTTAAACATAAATTATAGACGGGTTCTGCTGAGTGCGGCTTGGCTTGGCTTGCTTTTAACTATTACGTAAATGAGAGGGGCATTGTTGGAACTATTAGGCGAGTAGAATTTATGTGAATGTATTTTATCTGTATATTAAAGTGTAATTAAAAGAGCAGTACATAAAGAATTGTGATTAATAAATACAGTCAAAGGTCAAATAAGGCGTATATAAAAATGCTCAAAATATGTCCCATTGGACTTCGATTTTGTGTAATAGGAAAATTGTACTATATTTTTAAGAGGATTCTTTACTTTACTGTACTATGGTAATTACATCTTACAGAGATCGACCTAGTTCACTTTTCAATAACATCACGTCGATCCATTTGCCCAGCGTGGCAATAATGGGCATTTACCTTCTTATGCATCCATAAGCTTTGGAGAGGCCTACGTTCAACAGTGGGTTAAGATAGGCTGATGATGTATAATATATGAAATAGATTAACAAATAATTTCCAATGATCTTCGAGATCGGTGATATTTTCCTCTACGGCTACACAGCTGCGTTAGCATATAAGCAGTATAAGCTGAGCTGCCACAAGACCCTTACTCCCATTTTGACCACAAAGCTGGGTGCTTAGCCAAGTTGCCAATCGCTAACGCTTAGTAGCGTATCGTAGTCTTCCCTCTCTGTCACTCTTTCATATTAGTGCTACAAAGACAGTTGGCAGCCTTTCGTTTAGCGATTAGCAACTTCGTTAGCGATTGGCAACTTTTCTAAGCACCCTGATCCGCTTCATCGGAGAGCTGACACGAAGATAATAGTTATTTATGTGACTGGCGCATAATAAGAGGCATTAAACATGAGTGGTTTTATGAAACGAGCCGTAGGCGAGTTTCATAATAATATCACATGAGTATTTAATGCCTAATTATGTATAGTCACATACATAACTTTATCTACATCCTTATCATCATCATCATCATCATCAGCCTATATTAGTCCACTGTTGGACGTAGGCCTCTCCTATTAAGTTTGCGTATAGACGCATTAGGAGGTAAATGCCCATAATCGCCACGCTGGGCAAGCGGATTGGCGATCGCAGTAATGTGTCCACTATGATGACGCTGCTGCCCATAATCAATCTTGTAGAATGGTCAGTGACACTTCAATCCCTTAGTCGACTCTTACGACATCCGCAGGAGGAGTTTGGGTGGTGACAAATGTATTCTTACTGCCGTCACCACACGGCAAACATCCTTATCATTAGTTTGGAATGATAATTTACCTTTATTTACATTGATATCCTAAGTAAAATTCCTCTAAATATAACAATTCAAATCAGTTGAAATTACTCAATTCGTGTAAGAATATCTACAATAAATATCTATTGAAAAAAAAACAAAAAGAAGTGGACTTTATAATGTTAACATTAATGTACTGACACCGATACTTTAATGTTAATATTATGATTTTATGATGCACTCTACTTTAATTTTAGCATTATGATACAGCCTCAGACACCGGTTTCTTAATATAGGTCATTATCATTACATTACATCACCGCTTTTGAATATATAATAGGATAATTATGATATGGAAGTAGATACATTATTTTACTGATAAGAAAGCAAAGGTGTTGTGGGGAAAGAAGTATCATAGGTGAGCATTTCTCAAAAGTTTGTACATTTGGATTACGTCTTCGATGTTTTATTTTATTTTATTTATTTGGGCCATCAACAGCAGTACATAATGATACATACATACATGTTGATAAAAATTGGTTCTGCTGGTCAAGTCAATGATGCTGAGTAAGATCCACCACATTTCCCTCCCTTTCCCTTCCCTTTCCCTTTCCCTTCCCTTAAAATCCCGTAACTTCGTTTTCTATTGCTAAGTAAATCACTGTAAAGGTGGATTTAGACCAAACGAATGCTCATTCTATCCCCCACTCTACGAAATCAACGAGTTTCGATGAATCACGTTTTGTGTAACGAAAGAATTTCGTAGAGTGGGGGATAGAATGAGCATTCGCTTGGTCTAAATTCACCTTTAGAAATAAAAATGATTACACTAATCAGAGGGAAGTGACATGTGGACAAATGGTGAAAGATCAAACAGTATGTCTGTACATTTTACTCTGCAATTCTTGTAGTCTAATATTTTGAGTCGCCTAAACTGGGAGTAATATTAGGCTTCCTTAAAAAAGGCACGGTAATATTATCTCAACTCACATAATTCAGTAATTAAATTCCAGAACACAAATTTTGTAGACCTTTCTGTGAAAAAATAAGGAATTTGTTCAGAAATAAAAAAGGCTCTCAAATTTTTCATTGAAATCTTGAAGCATGATTTTAGTATAGTCGACGTTAAAAATATCATTACGATTCCAAGAATATGAAATATATTTTTGGAACCGTAATTTTTTCCCCTAACGTTTTAAGGTCATGTAAATTTACTTTTGCCTTTCACCTAAACCGTAATGATATCTTTGGCGACTGTACTGACCAGAAGGTGTTCTTATATGTAAATGGTAGGTAGTTAAATTTTTTATTGTGTTTAATTTTATTCGACCTTTTTAAAATCAACTTGCAAAGTTCCCGCATCATGTCTGTCATTAAGTTGTATTTAAACAAAATCGCATAATGACAAAATTTAGATCTAAGTCTCTTTTTACCGATTTATGACGGTATTACATTTGTTTAGTCTGTTGCTAAGAAACTGACGTGAACATGGCAATTTTCATGACTCGAGAACGACAAGCTGTCAAAAAACACTTTAGAAAGCGTATACTCTCTTGCGTGAGTACTGTACATTGTGTAATTTGTGTACACATTTTAATGACGTGTTCAACAAGACTGTACGGTGTTTGTACCTCTGTTACACTGCAATTCAATTAGCGTTGTATACTTAGGTGCGCCGAGCATGTTCGCGAGATGGCTGCGGGCTGCTTGTCGTCATTACTGGTGACAATCATTTACGGACGTGGTATATAACCACAGCGACAGTTTGACACGACCAATATTATTATCATTTGCATATGGTTGTGGCCAAGTCAATGGACTGGTTTAACATAATATGTTAAACCAGTTATATATAATTTATATATAAAATCAGCTTTAGTTCCGGGAAAGCTTCTAGATAACTTGATGATTGTGTTCTGAAAAAGCTTCTGTTAAAAATTAAGTTCTTGTCGCAAAGTTATTATCGCCAACAGTTATATTAACTGGTACAGTTGACGTCAAAGACATCGTTACGGTTTAGGCGCCAAAAATATATTTACACGACTTTATTGCCTTGACATTAAGGTCGTGTAAATATATTTTTGGCACCTAAACCGTAATGATATCTTTGACGTCGACTGTACCATAACCCAACTAGTACTCCAACCTAATTACGATTGTAGTTGTAGTTTTATTCGCGTGATTGTAAATTTCAACTTTATCCCCAGGAGTACCTAGTGACGGATCCGTCGCAAATTTAAAAACCGGCCAAGTGCGAGTCGGACTCGTGCGCAAAGGGTTCCGTACCATTATCAATTTATTGTAAAAAATAGAGTTAAATCAACCTACCTCAAAAACTATAAGAGATAATTTAATCAAACTAAAAATCCTTGATAGAGTTTATTAATGTGCATAACATACATTTTTTTTAGAATTTTATACCGCGTAGTTTAAAAATAGAGGGGGGGGGGGGGCACATTTTTTAGACTTTGAGAGCTGATAACTCGAAAACTATTTGCTCAAATAAAAATAAGATTCATAAACCTTAAATATATCATTTTCAAAGACCATTCTATTAATACCCCACATGCTTATATACAACTAAAAAAATGTTTTATCCCTCAGTTACATGTATGGAGGGCCCCCACCCCAATGGTTTTTTTCAATTTAGTATCATAATCCTGTAGCGGTTCATACAACACATATCCTTACCAAATTTCGTTACTGTAGCATTTCTAGTTTCCGAGTAAATCGGCTGTGACAGACGGACATGACGAATCTGTAAGGGATCCGTTTTTGCCATTTTGGCTACGGAACTCTAAAAAGGAGTCATTAACCGACTAGCAAAATTTTTGACAGCGGCGCTCCAGGGGTTAAGTATACGACGAGTCCATAAAATTGAGCCTTGATTGTCAATAAATCGAATATGGTAGCAACATATATGAAAACCTTTGACGGAATCGTATTTAATTACAGCCTTCGATTGCATCCATATCGCGTGAAATAGGAGTTAAACGAAGTGTGCTTTGGGACCTATTAAGTTTTTGTTTGGTTTTACTCTGCAAACTGTACGATAACTTTCAAGTTCTCTTTAGCAAATTACTAACATTGAAAGCCTTGAAAGCATAAACTGAGTTTAAAGGTAAACATAGTCGTAATAATATAATATTTGTAAGTTTAAATTACTGCCGTTACCCGTGTGGTGACGGCAGGTAAGCACAGGTACATTATGTTGTCATACAGCGCTACCTACGTATTTATTTTATTTGTATCTGAAGCGACTATATTATTTTTTGATTTTTGATCACACACTGGGATAGGTATAGGTAATGTAAAAACTATTTAAGCCGCATTCTATTACCTTTTTTTTTTTTATGCTATAGGTGGCAAACGAACAGACGAATCGCCTGATGGAAAGCGATTAACGTCGCCCATGGACACCCGCAACACCAGAGGCGTCGCAAATGCGTTGCCGGCCTTTAAGGTGGGAGTACGCTCTTTTCTTGAAGGTTTGAAGGTCGTATCGGTCCGGAAACACCGCTTGTGACAATTCGTTCCAAAGTTTAGCTGTGCGAGGCAGGAAGTTACGAGAAAAGCGCACAGTTGAGGACCGCCAACCATCTAAATGGTGAGAATGAAAACATTGTCGCGTAGGGCGGTGGCGGAAAGAAGCGGCAGGTATTAATCCGAACAACTCCTCGGAACACTCCCCGTAGTACATGCGTTAGAAAATGCAGAGCGAGGCCACATCTCTACGCAGCGCCAGGGTATCAAGTCTTTTACAATGGTAAGCCAAAATATACTAATTTAAACTTTCTCGATTGTCATAATAACTACGTCATTGTAAAGTAACTTAACGGTATCTTTTGAGGCATTGTTCGGGAACACTTAAAATATTCTAGCAAACGGTTGCTATATTTTCGAGCTCTCCTTAATATGAAAATATTTTGAGCACACGTTTTTCACAAAATGCAATTGAAAGCAAAATTTTCCTTGAACTAGCACACTGAACTCTTCACAAGCGTTCCAAGAATATGGTTAAGTTAAATTATTTTCTTTACGTGTCTTCCTCGTCTCTCGAGACAAGTCTAATTCAAGACGAAGACCTCCGTTTTTCAGACTTGTTTATATAAAAGATTCCTCTCTGCTAGGAAAATATTGTTTCTTCGAATTGCAACTCTGCTTTGTTTGAAAAACGATTATTATGCAATGACAGTTGGAAATAGAAGATCTGCCATAATATCGGACAGCTTCGATATAGTTTGTTTTTGATAATGGAGGTAATCGACATTATTCAAGCGGAGGCTTTACAATAAATGATAAGCAAGTATCTCATTTTTAAATTCTTGAATCAATTATGATAATTTGGCAAAACTTTATGATACTGAAACATTGGTTATTTATATTTAAACTAAAGCCCATAGATTAAATAGCAGCATGTCGGGCCATGCTCAATGTAGGGTTCCGTAAAAACGGCTGGGCTATTTAAAGTATTCTACGAACCTAACATTCATTACTCTTTTTATATTTTTCGGACACACGGTTAAAAGTTATTACATCTTTTTAATTTTGGAGCGGTTATCCCCGAAACTGTTGAATGATTGATTTAAAAACTTTATTTTTGGACCATTGTTATTTTGAAAAGACCTATTCAACGATACCCCATATATTAAGATTTCAGTATCCGATTTTGGGATGATAATCGAAATCCGTCGCCAGGGCAAGTTTTTTATCTGACTTTCTTACCGACGGGAGGGATTTATTGTATATTGGAATTATGAAAACCCGGATATTGTCGCTATTGTTGTTGTTACATTAGATGAGTTTAATGGATTTCTGTCTTCATAGCGACAGCGCCAGGAAGAGCTAGATCGTGGTGTTCCGGAATATATTGCTTACGAACTACGACTTCATTCTCAGTATGGATTTACGAGCATTGCAATATTATATCGGGTGGGTTATACATAATCGTGTGTTGCTTTCAGTCTTATAGAAATATTGATAAGACCGAAGATTATAAAACTAGGAAAATTGATAAACTCGCGTAATGATACATACATACATGTTGATAAAAATTGGTTCTGCTGGTCAAGTCAATGATGCTGAGTAAGATCCACCACATTTCCCTCCCTTTCCCTTCCCTTTCCCTTTCCCTTCCCTTAAAATCCCGTAACTTCGTTTTCTATTGCTAAGTAAATCACTGTAAAGGTGGATTTAGACCAAACGAATGCTCATTCTATCCCCCACTCTACGAAATCAACGAGTTTCGATGAATCACGTTTTGTGTAACGAAAGAATTTCGTAGAGTGGGGGATAGAATGAGCATTCGCTTGGTCTAAATTCACCTTTAGAAATAAAAATGATTACACTAATCAGAGGGAAGTGACATGTGGACAAATGGTGAAAGATCAAACAGTATGTCTGTACATTTTACTCTGCAATTCTTGTAGTCTAATATTTTGAGTCGCCTAAACTGGGAGTAATATTAGGCTTCCTTAAAAAAGGCACGGTAATATTATCTCAACTCACATAATTCAGTAATTAAATTCCAGAACACAAATTTTGTAGACCTTTCTGTGAAAAAATAAGGAATTTGTTCAGAAATAAAAAAGGCTCTCAAATTTTTCATTGAAATCTTGAAGCATGATTTTAGTATAGTCGACGTTAAAAATATCATTACGATTCCAAGAATATGAAATATATTTTTGGAACCGTAATTTTTTCCCCTAACGTTTTAAGGTCATGTAAATTTACTTTTGCCTTTCACCTAAACCGTAATGATATCTTTGGCGACTGTACTGACCAGAAGGTGTTCTTATATGTAAATGGTAGGTAGTTAAATTTTTTATTGTGTTTAATTTTATTCGACCTTTTTAAAATCAACTTGCAAAGTTCCCGCATCATGTCTGTCATTAAGTTGTATTTAAACAAAATCGCATAATGACAAAATTTAGATCTAAGTCTCTTTTTACCGATTTATGACGGTATTACATTTGTTTAGTCTGTTGCTAAGAAACTGACGTGAACATGGCAATTTTCATGACTCGAGAACGACAAGCTGTCAAAAAACACTTTAGAAAGCGTATACTCTCTTGCGTGAGTGCTGTACATTGTGTAATTTGTGTACACATTTTAATGACGTGTTCAACAAGACTGTACGGTGTTTGTACCTCTGTTACACTGCAATTCAATTAGCGTTGTATACTTAGGTGCGCCGAGCATGTTCGCTAGATGGCTGCGGGCTGCTTGTCGTCATTACTGGTGACAATCATTTACGGACGTGGTATATAGGTAACCACAGCGACAGTTTGACACGACCAATATTATTATCATTTGCATATGGTTGTGGCCAAGTCAATGGACTGGTTCAACATTATGTAAAATCAGCTTTAGTTCCGGGAAAGCTTCTAGATGACTTGATGATTGTGTTCTGAAAAAACTTCTGTTAAAAATTAAGTTCTTGTCGCAAAGTTATTATCGCCAATAGTTATATTAACTGGTACAGTCGACGTCAAAGATATCGTTACGGTTTAGGTGCCAAAAATATATTTACACGACTTTATTGCCTTGAGATTAAGGTCGTGTAAATAAATTTTTCTCACCTAAACTTTAATGATTATCTTTGAAGTCGACTGTACCATAACCCAACTAGTACTCCAACCTAATTACGATTGTAGTTGTAGTTTTATTCGCGTGATTGTAAATTTCAGATTTATCCCCAGGACCTAGTGACGGATCCGTCGAAGCCATTTAGACTATAATTTAAAAAAAGTCATTAACCGACTAGCAAATTTTTGACAGCGGCGTTCCAGGGGTTAAGTATACGACGAGTCCATAAAATTGAGCCTTGATTGTCAATAAATCGAATATGGTAGCAACATATATGAAAACCTTTGACGGGATCGTATTTAATTACAGCCTTCGATTGCATCCATATCGAGTGAAATAGGAGTTAAACGAAGTGTGCTTTGGGACCTATTAAGTTTTTGTTTGGTTTTACTCTGCAAACTGTTCGATAACTTTTAAGTTCTCTTTAGCAAATTACTGCCTTGAAAGCCTTGAAAGCATAAACTGAGTTTGAAGGTAAACATAGTCGTAATAATAATAAAATTTGTAAGTTTAAAATACTGCCGTTACCCGTGTGGTGACGGCAGGTAAGCATCGGTACATTATGTTGTCATACAGCGCTACCTACGTATTTATTTTATTTGTATCTGAAGCGACTATAGTATTATTTTTTGATTTTTGATCACACATTACATAGTTATAGGTAATGTAAAAACTCTTTAAGCCGCATTCTATTACCTTTTACAACGGTAAGCTAAAATATACCTACTAATTTAATTTTTTTCTCTATTGTCATACGTCATTGTAAAGTAACTGAACGGGTATTTTTTGAGGCATTGTTCGGGAACACTTAAAATATTCTAGCAAACGGTTGCTATATTTTCGAGCTCTCCTTAATATATAAAAATATTTTGAGCACAAGTATATCACAAAATGCAATTGAAAGCGAAATTTTCCTTGAACTAGCACACTGAACTCTTCACAAGCGTTCCAACAATATGGTTAAGTTAAATTATTTTCTTTACGTGTCTTCCTCGTCTCTCGAGACAAGTCTAATTCAAGACGAAGACCTCCGTTTTTCAGACTTGTTTATATAAAAGATTCCTCTCTGCTAGGAAAATATTGTTTCTTTGAATTGCAACTCTGCTTTGTTTGAAAAACGATTATTATGCAATGACAGTTGGAAATAGAAGATCTGCCATAATATCGGACAGCTTCGATATAGTTTGTTTTTGATAATGGAGGTAATCGACATTATTCAAGCGGAGGCTTTACAATAAATGATAAGCAAGTATCTCATTTTTAAATTCTTGAATCAATTATGATAATTTGCTGAATGATAATCAATTATGAAACTGAAAAACTGGTTATTTATATTTAAACTAAAGCCGGTCCAGAGCATGTCGGGCCATGGTCAATGTAGGGTTCCTTCCGTACAAAACGGCTGGGATATTTAAAGTACCTATTCTATAAGCCTAACATTCATTACTCTTTTCATATTTTTCAGACACATACATAGTTAAAAGTTATTACATCTTTTTAATTCTGGATCGGTTATCTCCGAAACTGTTGATTTAAAAACTTTCTTTTTGGACCCTTATTATTTTGAAAAGACTTATTCGACGATACCCCATATATTAAGATTTCAGTATCCGATTTTGGGATGATAATCGAAATCCGTCGCCAGGGCAAGTTTTTTATCAGACTTTCTTACCGACGGAAGGGATTTATTGTATATTGGAATTATGAAAACCCGGATATTGTCGCTATTGTTGTTGTTACATTAGACGAGTTTAATGGATTTCTGTCTTCATAGCGACAGCGCCCGGAAGAGCTAGATCGTGGTGTTCCGGAATATATTGCTTACGAACTACGACTTCATTCTCAGTATGGATCTACGAGCATTGCAATATTATATCGGGCAGGTTATTCATAATCGTGTGTTGCTTTCAGTCTTATAGAAATATTGATAAGACCGAAGATTATAAAACTATGAAAACTGATAAACTCGCGTATATTAATTAACTTTAACTTTATTCGGACGTTTAGAACACTTTACAGGGTTCGTGGTCTGCGGGCGACTGGCAATGAAGCAAATTTGATAGATCTACCATCTACCTCCATCAAAATAAGAAAGATATGTACAAAACTACCCACAAAGAAAAATATACTAAACCACAGACAATACATTTTAAGGGTGGATGTATACATACTAAATATGCAAATTAAGCTTAAGACTATTTTACTTAACTTAAGATTATTTTTTAACGGGTTGATTCCCGTATCGAAGTACACTACTCCTACTAAATATTTTTTCTTTCTTCTTTCTTTCTTCATTTTCATTACTCCTTGATCTTGCATGCGTAAATAAGTTTATGCAACAATCAAATCATTGATCACACACACCTAAGATTCTGTATCTTGTAAATTGTATTATAAAATTACTACGAACAAAATAAATAAAACATGGAAGCCGTACGCCATATTAAATTGCCTTTCAAAAATACGGTCCTGAATTTTATTTGACAACTGTCACCCCCTCTTCAATGCATCACGGTAATGAATGTCAATATAAACCTATAAAAACTTAAACCACCATTTAAAAATAGTTGTGATTGGTCCTTCAAAGTTTTGATTGGCTATATTCTTTAAACATTTGTCAAAGATGTTGCGCCGAAATATGCGCGGTGTTAAGAAAAACGCTACGTCCTGCCCATCTTGGCACAATTGAACAAATGCTTTTGGGGGCATTTATGAGCAGGCGTTAGACGTCCATGTTATACGAGTATAAAATTACTAAATTTTAAAAATATCAGAAAATCTACTTAGAACAAAATACCTTATTTGCAATATTTAAGATGTAATACCTTCCTGTCCCATAGTTTTAGGACAGCCTGTATACATTTGTCAATAATCAAATGAATTAAATAGTACATTATTGCAGAGGCCGGGAAAGCGAATTTCGTGGATGAGTATTTTTTGTCGGACGAAGCGAAGCTGAGGCCGACAATTACATACGAATCCACGAAATTCTATTTCCGTCCGAGGCACATATAGGACTTTTCTCCAAACATGCAAGGAAATAAAACAAAATTTATTACAATCGATTAAGTAATTCTTCTTGCAAATTGAATAACAATTGAAAAGAAAAAATCTCTTATGATTCCCGCCTAAACTTTTTTTTAATGCATGGTCGTTCATAAAAAATAGTAACGATATCTATGGTTTCATTAAACCGTACCTACACGACCTGACACACCGAGGCGTTTGTAACTCATGATAGAACGAGACGGCCATAGATTTGATCGCCGTCTCTCGCTCTATCCAGACCAGGCGTTTGGTCGTGGCTTTAGAATTTGGCTGTATGCATTTTTTTCAAAGTCCAAAAGTAGTTTTTAAGAAGTAAAAAACAATACATTAATGGATTTTAGTACAATTTCGCGGCCGCAAAAACTGTACAATAATGAAAATCTTTTTTTTTAATTTGAGCTGGTACATAAGAAGGTACTTCGCGTTTCGTTTTTGCTACATTAATGCGAACATTTCCGAGCATATTGGAGAAAATGTCTTTTTCTCAAACATGCAATGAAATGTTGTAGTTAAGTGCCAAAAAAGTGGCCGGGAAGTAGCTCGTTGCCGGCCTAGGCCGGCAAGTACCTCTTTTTTAATTTTCATTTGACATAGGGTTGTGACCTGGCATCTTAGCTTTTAGCCAATAATTATCTGTAAGTAATATAAGTATAAAAAAAAATGATTGGCAAATTTTTGCAGTTATAATTAGGTATTTAAACTATATAATTTAAAATAAATGTATAATAACTACTCAAAATAATATTTAAAACGCAGTATTATACGGCGCGATCCGTCGGCCCCGATCACTGCATGCGATTAATTGGACCCAACCGACCGCGTCGTCTAATACCGCTTTTTTAAATAAAAAATTTGCAACATTCAAACAGGTCAATCTTAAAAAAAAAATTAGGTGTCGGTGTCGTATTTGACTTTTGTTGTATTTCAAAGACTTAGTTATGTAGTTGACTTATAATTTCTTAGAAAGAAGATACATTTTTTTGTTTCATTTCATTGCATGTTTGAGAAAAGCATTATACATACCTCGGCCATGAAGTGACGGGTTGCCGTCCGAATACTATCCGGCCTCGCTTCGCTCGGCCGTCTACATATATTCGGCCGGCAACCAGTCACTTCCCGGCCTCGGTAGTAATGTACTATTATTAGTTCTACACAACGTCCAACACATGCCTCCAATACTCCAATCAGATGATACTTAGCGCTAGAACCAGAAAACTAAAGAAGTCCATTACAGCTCAGGAGTTGAAAACTATTGTCCAGTCGTTAACTTATCGCAAAAATTCCGCACAAGGTGGAAATAAAAGAATTATTATCTAAGATTCTCTTCAGTTCATGTTTCCTATTCTTTAGTTGTTTATAACAATCCGTTGGATGCGCGGATACGGCTTCCGTTTGCAGAACATTTTGTAAGACAAGTTATCCACCTTTGTGGAACGCAAGCTTACGAAACGATAGCAACGTTCACAGTGTCATTTCTCTCCTAAATTATATACAGAAATCATTCTTATTACCTTACTCATTGAGTTTCTTTTGTGGAAACTAATTTTGAGATGAGAGTGTTCTGAAGTAAGTGGTAGGATCGAGGTTCAATAGAAGCGTTTTATTTCGAAGCCCCAGTGCAATACAGGGATAATCCTTGCTTCTGGAACTTATGTTAGGCTTTCCTTTTTCTTGATACATTGTTTCAACTGGCGATGTGGTTGGTATTAATATGAAATGGCATGAAACGGTAAACGGGATTTTATGGTGAAGGATATTTTATTGTGATTTCCAGTTAAATTAATAACGTTTTCGTTTTAACGTTTTCATTTCTGCTCGTAATAAGTACTTAAATTTAATAGGTACATAGTTCGTTTATGTTCTATTTTCTTATGCTTACGATGGTAACCATACTTTGTAATTATAATTAACGTGAGACTCAGAGATGTTTAAATATTTAGAGAAACGGGTCACACGTCGGGCTTTGGTCGCGGGTACTCCATGACGAGGATCTTCTAAATGGATCGAAACATTATGATCAATTTATCGATTTAAATTACGTGAATAACACTGGTAAGAACTCTTCGCTAAATATTTAAACATGCTTTGTATTATACTGTTCTGGCCATTTTTCGCAACTCGACATCAAACGTGCCTGTTTTGCGTGGTCCCAATGCTGCTCCAATTAATTTTTGGAAACTTCTCATACACCCTTTACACCAATTTTTTTCGAAAATGTATGCAGGTTTCCTCACGATGTTTTCCTTCACCGTAAAGTACTTGTGAATATTAAATGAAATTTAGTACATAAGTTTTTTGAAAAACTCAGTGGTACGAGTCGGGATTAAATGCCGCTGCGTAGCAGGCGTGCGATTTACCGCTCGACCACAAGCGCTGATAACCAACCATACTTACAATCGTGTAGATAAAACATATACACAGTGTGTTACGATGAGTTGGACTCTTTTAAAGTAGATTGCTTCGCACTGAATTTTTCTTAGACAGTTAATTATTTTAATAATTTCGGTTTCAATAAAAGCCTGCATAATTGTACACACTGTAAGTAGTTACAAACGCATAACTCAGGAAGAAATACCAGAGCTCATCACATAAATGCCCGTACGAGAATTTGAACCCGAAAGCTTCAGCTTAAGTTATAAGCAGGGCAAATATGAACTAAGCTATGGAATTATTTTCCTGTTTTATCTATTATTTAGACACATACTTTTGTTTACTGTAACTCTGGCCTCTATTTGAAAACATTCCATTTAATTTTCACTCAAAACAACGCTTCCGGCTGCAGTCAATTATAACACCATATAAATTATAATCATATTACGAGTATTACGTGTAGTATTGTAAAACAGGATTAACTATGACTATCCAATCATACGTGTGGTTTAATTAGCTTTATGTACTGAGCTTAAACACATAAATGTATTCCATGAACAGCTAATAAAACAGTATGCAAAGAGGCCTAACGACTTTGATAAAACAGTTGTAAAAGTACACAATATAGCCTTCGTACATAAAGTATTAATAAAATAGTGGTAAAAATACACATTGAAGTGAACCCTTTTTGTGAGGAAGATCTTGAAAGAAACGGGTTTGAATCTCGGTGGGCGTCGCTAACAGAGCAATATCTAAATAACTCATAGCTCAAGTTTAATATCAAATAAAATTAAAAAGGTAACATATTATTTTCATTTTAAATAAATAAATAAATATCTTGGGACATCTTACACAAGTCAACCTAGTCCCACGGTAAGCTCAATTAAGGCTTGTGTTGTGGGTACCAGGCGACGATATATATAATAGATAGATACGTATAGATACTTAGATACATACACAGCCATGAGCAAGGAACAAACATTTGTGATAAATAAATACACAAAGAATGCCCTCGCCGGGAGTCGAACCCGGAACCTCCAGCTTCGTAGGCAGGGTCACTACACTACCAACTAGGCTACACAGGCTGACAAAAAATCTATATTGCACAATTTTAAAATTGCGCAATATACTTAGATGAACGCAGGTGAAATCGTCTCAATTAGTAAAAAAGCAGTTTCCTGACATAGGTGACCTAACACCTATAATATATATTTATACTTGGGATCTCGGAAATGGCCGTAACTTTTTTGATAAATTTTGCATACTAGCGATCATACTCGTATCACTGCCAAAATTCGAAATTGTCAGCAAAGTTCTATCACCCAGCTAGTGAAAACTATAAATTAAAAATCAACATTAAACTTCACTTTAACGGCATTCCCTACTCCATATGACAAAATAAACCAGAAATACTGTCATGGCTTAGTGCCAAAAAGTACCTAGACGGTTAGTCCAAAACCAGCCGTAGCTTAAAATAACATGGCTCTCACGTGTTTGGCAGGTCATCCATTATTTAGATAATCGCCCAACACGAACGGTAGCTTCCAAATATTATGTGCTGACTGTTGATACAAAACTGATTGTCACGGATCTTGACATTTTTTTTAGATCCCGATGATTTGGAATCATCGGCAGTTTAGATTCCGAGTTTGTTATAAATACTCGAACTGCTAATGATTCCAAATCTAATCATCGGGGAAATAAAATTAAGTTAATTGTCAGATTGTCACATGTTTGGTATCGAAATTCTGGTTCTCCATTTGGTGGTTCCATTACGCTGAATAATTCAACATCTTTGAGAATCGGATTGCCGACAATATTTTTAAAGATTCTCCTATGTATACGTCCGATGTCCATCGTATTCCTTATATTTTTAAATTAATTAAATTTATTTACTGTATTAAGTCCCGGAACATATTAAATATAGGAAATTTACTACTTTCCGGGTGTGAAGTTATGACCGTAGTCTCAAGCAAACTAGGAGAGAAATTATACGAGTGTTAACATAGCTGCGTGAATTTTGCGGGTAGTTACTAGTGTTACCACTTGGTTTTGAATTTTTGATAGTCTTGATTAACTTCTCAATTTTCGTGTTTAAACATCACACAATTAGAGATAGTTTGCACGAACGCTTAAAAGGCGTCGCGTTATAACCCGACGTTAGCAGTCCATCATGCTCAATTCGATTTCACGTCCAACGCCCAACGTCGAAAATCAAACAGTGCAGTGCTCGATAAAAAAGCGCCGCGATTTAAAACCGCCATCGTGCGAATGAAAATACGGTTTTGCATTTGTTTCATTTGAACGTTTTATTAACGGCCGCTAAAAAAACGCAGTTGCGAACTAGCTCTTAGCAAGTCCAGTCGCAATCCTGACATATTCTAATTAGTGTGTTTACTTACAACAGGCTTACTACGCATTTAAACGCAGTAACAAAATACTTATTGCGGTTATGATTACGAGAGAAGAGAACGATACTGGACCAAGAAAATTGATAGTTACATAGATGTTTTCAAAAGAGATTGGATTAATTAAAAAATAACGTAAAACTAAACGTAACGTAAAACTGGTAAATAATCCGCGAATAATCAAGCAATTCCCAAGTACTTGTGAGAACAACCGGATATCTCAGGGATCTCAAACTAGTGCCTATATATGTGAGTTTAGCTATCAAAATAGTACACTTTACATTTAGTTCACACATTAACATTGAAGGGTTGGTACTAAAGACGCCCATGTGCCCTGTTTAGTAACTGTTGGTTAATAATAATGTTGGTTTAGGTTGTAAACCAGTTTTGGCAACGACTATAACTTATGATGTAAATGTTTCAAAATAATTGTTGTAATTATAATAAATTCATCTGATGTAACATCAATATCATACGGGATGAAACTGATTAGACCCTATTAGACCCTGGCCCCTTTTTCGGATAGTTTCGGACTGACGTCATCCTTTTATTTAGGTATCTTATCTTACAGATGTCAAAAATGCGCAAAATTGGACTCTTGCCACTTTGACACAATGTTGTAACATGGTGGGAAAATTTTTCTTCTGCCTTAAAAAGGATTATGTCGCCGCGAGATAGATTATCCGTCCCTTTTGTATAAACACAGTTAGTAAAAGACGGGAAGTCTAAGTCGCAGCGACATACTAACGCACCAATCATGTGCTACGCCTACTCGCAGGCGATTCCGAAAGATGTGTTACCATAGCTGTCGATTATTTCCGTTATTTTCTTTCTCCCTTTTTCATAAACGCCTAACCTAACCTAACTTATAGTCTGCGATTTCTAAGAATGAACTTTTGGCAGTTATAGATTAACCCTTATTAATATGAGGGTAAGACTCACCATTTTTTCGATAGCCTGAACATCATAGATATAAGGGTCATTTCTAAACTGTCAGAAGGTCATTCTTAGAAATCGCAGACTATTTATAGTTGCCGAATTCTAAGAATGAACATATTTGAAAGTTTAGAAGTGAGCCTTATAAGGTGTAAATTTTATAACTGACAACATTTTAAGAATATGATGGGCTGGCTTTATAAAAAAGTTATGAAATATCAACTTTAATATTTCGTTTAATTTACCTACACTTTTACGGCTTTTATTCAGTCTCAAAATATCTTTAACGCGTAGGCATTACGCCGTTGCTTAGCGGTGACGTCACGCGCTGGATGAGTTTGCGCAGTTTTTGTTCGCCAGGCGCTCGGTGTCCATGATTTAAGAAAGTTCATGAAAATTTTGGGTAAAATTAAGGTACCTACACTTTTATTATTGTTTTAGGTTCAGTATTAACTAATCACTTCCTTAAATATTTTTTTATTTTCAGTCATAAAATTTACACCCTGTATTGTGTGTTTTTATTGATTTTCGTTAAATTACAGTAGTAGTAGTAGTTTCGTTTAATTACATTATTTAGGTCAAAAATAATCAATTTCTCTAAGAAACTAGTGTCTTAACTCTTAGTGTTATTGAGTTATTCAAAAAATAAATTTAATGACTGAACAAGTGTATTGCAACCTTTATTAAGTACATCCTAATGTTACTTATTTTGACATGTGCCGTCAGCAGCCCTCAGTCGCCTGAGATCTTATTCTTAGGTTCTCTCACACTTGCCATTACAATTATTATGTATGAAAACTTCTACTAATGTCCCAAGTAACCTGTTCAATTTAACGGAAATCAATAAAAACACGGTGTGTAATGATGTTAGGACTATCGGAAAAATGGTGAGTCTTACCCTGATATTAATAAGGATTAATACATAACTGTCAAAAGTTCATTCTTAGAAATCGGCAACTATAACAAGCCACTAATTGTAAGTTTTATTATGTAAGACCAAAAGGTATATACAAACAATACATATCGGCTTTCTAAGTTGGGAGACGTTTACGAATAAGGGGGTATATATCTAACATTGTTCGTGTGATCCTAAGTTTCATAGCTGCAATTATTAATGCAATCTACCGAACGCAATCAAAGTTGGCGCCGGCAAGTTTAATGGCGCTACCTGTCCCTCGTGTTACAAACAATTTATCAATACTAAGTAATGATCTATCAATGTCGCCCCCGGATCTGAAAGATGAACAATAGCCGAGTTTCCTGTAGACAAGTTAAATTATTTCAGAGGAATGGAGCTATGGAAATGTATGTCAACAAATACTGGTATTAATATAATTGAGTGAAAAACAAAATTACAGTATTTTAGATTTAACACAGAATACGTGAAAACACGTAAGTTTGTTTTAACAATTTAAGTATTTACACTATTATATACACTGACAACAAAACATTATACACTGCATACCAATAATCACCAAATAAAAAAAAAACGATTTCTCTAAGATCCCATAATCAGACCCTAATTTGGTGCCAACCCGTTCAATAAAAAAAATGAAAATTAGTTCATAATTCTACGTACGAACAAAACAATCAGTCGAATTTAAGACCTCCTTTTTTTAAGTGGGTTAAAAATAAAACAAATAAAATAGTCACTTCCATATTGCTGCCAACTGCCAACCGTTGGTATCTATGCCTAGAAGGCTACCCAATATACCAATCGGTATTATGCAATATTTACTAACTGAGCTTTGCTTTTATAGCAATTTTAATTTTAAAGCTATTAAAATTAAAACAAGTTTTTTATACACGCCAAAAGTGAGTGAGTCTTTCCAAAGCGAATTTAAGCCGAGTAATATTGGGAGGAAATTAAATAACGACGCTAAGGTATCAATATTTGGATTATGAAAATCTTTTTTGAATGAATGTTTCACTTAATATTTGAATGTAAATACGTAATTATATTGAACATCGATGCTGACCAAAATAACCAAATAAAATATTTTTAATATTTACTCGGGGCCGGTCGTTCAAGTCCATGTTCTACAGTTTAAAATATTTAAGAGTATTCTTTTCCTTTACGAGCGACATTATTTTTACGTTACTGGAGAAAACATTATTTTCTCATTAAACAGAGGCGAGGTTAGTTCAGAGTAGCGATGTGGAGTTCCGGGGAATATTCCCATGAAAAGTTCCTATTGGAATATTGTTTAATATTTATAAGGTAAACAGTATTTTACAATATGTTTGAAATATCGCAGCCCCAATATTATAGTTACAGTGTTGTATGTTACATTTTCGGGGTGTTTCAATCTCAGATTTGTGTCAATGTGACAATGTTCAAATTTCAAGATGATAGTACTTATAGTATAGCCTCTGTAGCCTAGTTGGTAGTGACCCTGCCTACGAAGCTGGAGGTTCCGGGTTCGAATCCCGGCGAGGGCATTCTTTGTGTATTTATTTATCACAAATGTTTGTTCCTTGGTCGTGGCTGTGTATGTATCTAAGTTTCTATACGTATGTATCTATTATATATATCGTCGCCTGGTACCCGCATCACAAGCCTTAATTGAGCTTACCGTGGGACTAGGTTGATCTATGTAAGATGTCCCCAAGATATTTATTTATTATTTATTAATATAGCTCTGCCAAATAGAACCTTGTAATATTGGGACAGCGATTTGTCTCAGTTTTATCTAAACAAAATGTGTGTATTTAAAGAACAACGTAGTAATTAAAACTATACCCATTAAGTTTTTAGCACATGATTGCTACGACAGTGTATCAGCGAGATAGATGTCCCGTCTTTTATGTTACTAACTAAAAGAAGGACGTATAGTATATGCCGCTGCCAGATATCAACTGTCACTTTTATCATGTGCTAACTTTAAGTTGAAGTTCGGTATGTTTTACCAAATTTCAAGTCCATTGCTTCACTGGAACAGATATTCCTATGGATACCTTCCAACTCCATCATCAAATCAGTTCCATTATTAATGTATTATCATCAAAGTTACGTGAGTATAATTATATGTAGTTTTGTCAGCCTCCGTAATCTAGTTGGTAGTGACCCTGTCTACGAAGCTGGAGGTTCCGGGTTCAAATCCCGACAAGGGCATTATATTTGTTCCTTGGTCATGGCTGTCTTATATGTATGTACCTAAAAATAAAATGTCTTGGTATGTATGTACCTAAATATCTATCTATTAAATACATCGTCGCTTGGTACCCACATCACAACCCATAATTGAGCTTACCGTGGGACTAGGTCGATTTGTGAAGAGATGTCTCAAGATATTCATTTATTTATACCAAATTTAAGCCCATTCGGTAAACAGAAACTCGTTTAATTCTTCGTCGCAAGATTTGTAAACATCATCATCATCATCATCATATCAGCCGAAAGGCGTCCACTGCTGAACATAGGCCTCCCCCAAAGATTGCCACAATGACCAGTACTGCGCCACCCGCATCCAGCGGACTCCTGCGACCTTCACCAGGTCATCAGTCCATCTTGTGGGGGGCCTACCCACGCTACGCCTTCCGGTACGTGGCCGCCACTCGAGAACCTTGAATACCAAGAATAAAATCTTGTAACAAAATCAAAACATCTGAGACTAAGAACCTCTAGCAAACTGAATGGTTGAAGCATGTTTCCGATAATGTAATTGGCATACCCGCGGCCCATCACTACTCGGAAGATGGTAGATAGACTAATTTGTCAGATCGGGACGCAAGCTCCATGTTCCATGTGGGAATTCTAATTAAAGTTACACAGCATTTGGAAGTTAGGTCGCTGACGATGAGTACGAACTTTGACCGTGTTCTGCACGTACACTTAATCGCGATTGCCAGCGGGTTTTTTACCGCTCAATCCAACAGAAGCTAATTATGTGGGATACTCGTAGATTCTTGAGGCCGCTTTGTTTATTTATTTTATACAAAAGACTTTTTTTGTGAAGTTTAGATCCACTTTTGATTTGGTTGAAAAGTTTGATTAACGGATTGATTATAACATAAAACTAGAAGTATCATCATCTACATTATCATCTTCTTATCAGCCGAAAGACATCCACTACTGAACATAGGCCTCCCCCAAATATTGCCACAATAATCTGTCCTGTGCCACCCGCATCCTGCGACCTTCACCAGGTCATCAGTCCACCTTGTGAAGGGCCTACCTACGCGGCGCCTTCCAGTACGTGGCCGCCACTCGAGAACCTTCCCGCCCCAACGGCCATCGGTTCTACGCGCAATGTGCCTAGCCCACTACCACTTTAGTTTAGCGATTCGGAGAGCTATTTCGGTTATTTTAGTTCTGCTCGCATGTTACGCAACTAAACTAATTTAGCTTTGACATACTTATACTCATTTTTAATTCGATCTCGCAGAGAGACGGAAACGTGGCTTACAATTACAATGGGTCTCATAAGAAGGCTCAAAGTCACCCAAGGGCAATGGAGAGGGCTATGCTAGGAGTCTCTCTGCGAGATCGAATTAAAAATGAGTATAAGTATGTCAAAGCTAAATTAGTTTAGTTGCGTAACATGACATTAATTTTGTAAAACAAAATGTGTTCCTAAGAGACGAAAGAGAGCCCCGCGAAGCAGAGGTTCTTCGACCCAAAGCGGACGCATAACATGTCCTGCGCTTTTGTTTATTTATGTGCTATAATACGTACGTTTCAGTATAGCAGATGCTTTCATGCCTGTAAAGTTTGTTGCCTTATCAGTCACTTCTACGCCATTGCACGGATTAGCTGTTGTCACATTTTTCCTGAAAAGGCGAACAAACTAGTTTCTCGGAAGACTTTAGTATTGACAGGTAAGTATCTTCGTTTCCGTTTTGTAACCAAACAATTATTAAATTTGTATCGATTTGTGTTCATTTTTCTTATTGACCCACACATTTTTCTACCTTCAGTATCAATTAAGTTATCATTGATAACTCGATAACTTATTAATTAGTCCCAAAGAAAATAATTCGAAAATAATCGGGTTCCAAGATTGAAATCTTGGAACCCGATTATTTTCGAACAGATAGCGCTTTTTCACGCGCTAGTGCTAGAAGTGATTCCTTTTTTGTCAGGCCGAAACTTCAGAGGGCAATTTGTACTGAAAAACGTCGTACGATGCGTGTGAAACGGAATTTCGTAATTTTATCCGCACTTGTATCGTAAGTACTCTTGCTAAGTTCAATTAAATACAGGTTTAAATTATTCATTTTCAAATATTGTCTTACTATAGTGGCGTATATTTGAATACATTGAATGCTTTCCTTGAGCATTTAATTCTCATTTGGATGTGCTAGGTACTCTCGAATCTTTCGATCTCGAGAACTGTGAATATTCGTCTAAAATAAGCGAGGGCAATTTTGAATACGCTTTGTTCGTATTTATTTGTCACCCAAAGATACCCGCCAATGAATATATAACCACCATATAGGTACATTAATAAAATTGGAATCTTCCTTTTTTCCTTTTAAAATTTCGTTCCATGAATAAAAGCTTCAGATCCCGAGGGACACTCATCGGATTCGACTCGTAAATTGGATCGGAGTTGCCTCAGACGCGATACGTCAATGTCCGTTCTAAGCTGAGGACGTTTCTGGCTGGTGTGATACCATAATAACATTATTTTAAGTAGAACCGTACGCATGCAATCAAGTGATGTTAAACAGACTTTAACTAGACAGGTAAAGATTGTACAGGCGACTTCAAATAAATGTTTACATGTTTGCGTCGTGCCTAATATAACGGAATACGCTAATAGGTACTCACGAATACGTTTGAAGTTTATGCATTGGTATAGGTATGGAAGCATTGTTTACCTAGAGAGTGGTTGGAGGTTGAAAGTGGTCAGGTTTCATAATCATGGTGGTTACAGTAGGCTTAGTACATGATTGGAGCGACAGTGTATCGAAGCGAGATGGACTTCCCGTCTTTTACTAACTATTTTAATAAAAGAAGGACGCATAGTCTATTATCGCCGCAAAATTCTGATCGCTTGAATCATCTGCTAACTCAACTGACACAAGTTCACGTCTGTCTCATACTAAATTGTTTGGTTGTGTATTTTTACTCCTGGGCTTTGTCTACAATGAAGATAATACATTGTAACGAAATTGACTTAATTATAACAACTAAGGAGATCTAAATTTGCCTCTGATTTTGATGGTCGGATTTGCGACATTCTTAGTGACTTACGTCATTTTGATGACATTTAGTATGAGATGTCGCACAAAAATCTGATCTCTGCTTATTACATAGACGCATTAGGATTGAACCCCTTACCGCATGAATAAAAAAAAATTAACTCTAATGGCAATCAATAGAGTTCCATTTTATAGACAATCAATCATATAGGCATGCCTATTCTTAACAAACGATTTGGCGATGGTAGTATTTTGTCCATTATGATGATGCTGCTGTCCATCATCAATTTAATGAGTGAATGGTCAGTGACCCTTAAATTTCTTAATCGACTCTTATGACACCCGTGGGAAGTGACCACACTGTGAATTCTAGATTGCCATGATTAATACCTGGTAAAAATGTACAGTGTATTCCGAAGAATGAACTAAATCGACGAACCATGCCAGGCCCAATTTAAGTTTCCATAGAAATTGTATTAACAACCTCCAATAATAACATTGTACGCCCCCAAAGCTTATCCAAACGGTATATGTATTTGGAAGGAGTCCAAACCATTTCCCTCCATGAGGCAAAAATGTCACTTCAAGTCTCGGCAAAGCAAATGAAGTGAAAATATAGTTATACCGATATCTACTTGGTATGGCAATACTTACTTCCGTTATTAGGAGTAATATGATTCATAAACAGTATAAGAGTGAAGACACATTTATCAGCATGCGTACGCATTTAGTCTAATAAAATTGACCGTTTAGTATGAAACGTGTAAGCATGCGTACGCGTGCGGAAAGCTGGACGCGGTCCCATACTAAACTGACATTTTCTATAGACAAAATGCGTACGCATGCTGATAAATGTGTCTTCACGCTAAAGAAGTCCTAGAAAAAAAACGTATGTTTGAATGTTTCGTTACATCACACACATCATCAGCCTATGATAGTCCACTGCTGGACGTAGGCCTCTCCTATTAACTATGCGTATAGACGCATTAGGAGGTAAATGCCCATAATCGCCACGCTGGGCAAGCGGATTGGCGATCGCAGTAATGTGTCCACTATGATGACGCTGCTGCCCATCATCAATTGTTATCAAAAACTGACACTTCAATCCCTTAGTCGACTCTTACGACACCCGCAGGAGGAGTTGGGGTGGTGACAAATGTATTCTTATTGCCGTCACCACACGGCCAAATGTTTCGTTAAAAAGTGAAGCAACTCTTTTATAATACGGAGTGAGTAATAAGTTTTTTAGTTGGAATTAATACGAATCAACCGTTTGTTTTACAATATGAAGTAAATCGTTTTAGCATGCACATAATGCATGTGTACTGTTACAGTGATCACAATTAAAACAGGACGATAATATACACGACACAACATTGGAAATCAGATTATATTAACTGCACATACCTTGATCACATTTTATATTACCTACATAAGTTATATCGTATTTTTCTGGAGTCCGTAACTGGAGTTCAAAAGATAATGATTTGCCATTTATTTTAAAACTTGTTTTTGAACGTTACTTAATGATAAACACTTTTGCATACGGGTTTACTACTAATCTTGTCTTAATCTTGTAAAACTTACTAGATATACATTTTTTTATCGGGTTTTTATGTAGGTAACCAGGTAAAACAAAACAAAACAAACTCATGTTATATTTTTTTATTCTTATGAGCCCAGGAATACGCAATTAAGATTATTCCTTTTACTTTTGATTTGATTAAAAAAAAAAAATTACGAGTATATTTAAAAAAAAGAACAGTAAAGTAGTATACCATAATTACAGGAGTAAAAAAGAAGATAAAACGTACATTTGGATAAGTTTTACTTACATATAATTACAGTAAGACTCCATGAAACAATTCGGCCCGCAATGTAATGTAACAAACTTGAGTAAAACGCTCGCTCGTTGACAAGGAGGTAATTTCGAAAGCGAATGACAAAACTGCCATCACAATCTATCCAGTTACATTGCTGCTCGAAAACCTTAAAATAATTAGGTATCTGCGTTGTCATAATCAAGTGTAGCTTAAAATACCTTTTCATTAATGAGTAACACTAAAGAATAATTTACTAAATTTACACACGGAATATTGAATGAATATTCAGTAAAAGCGAAATGTAAAATCGCAAGGAAGACGTTTATCAATAAAAATGTTCCAAGTATTTAATATCTATGTAGATATCCGTAAAAGACAAAGAGAAATTTAGCAATAGAGACAGCCGGGTCCCGAGAGGTAGCTTGCCTACCTACATTAGCATATCAAAATTGCCACAAGCAATATCCTCTAAATGTTTCCCCAATATGCTAAGACTAAAAAGGCTATGATTGTAAAAATCCGGTCGAGCGAAACAATGTTTGTGCCCAGTCCGAAGGTTTTCTGATTTAATATTCTATTTTCCTTTATAACCTACCTTCTTTGATAGATGTTCAATTTTGAGATAGACGCCAGCAATTTTGAAGCGTATTTTGCGTTTCTTTTGAAATGCCATGTTAAAATATTCGTCTGACTGTAATGTGACAAGTAACGATAAATGGCAACTGTGACTTAAGATGTTTTTTTTTGTAAACGCTGTCTTTCGTACTAACTGAAGTCCCTATATATTGTAATTATTGTACAGGTATTGGTATTGTTTTTGCAAAAGGAGCCTCGTGCATTGTACATACCTACTGCGTTTTCTTAAAGATTAAGTGCACTGAGCACTGTTAGAATATGAACATGTACTTACGGATAATTCTAACCTTGGCGTCATAACACTGGTTAAGCATTGGACACTTATGGCTGACAGGACCTGTATCTAATTTAATAGTTTTAGCTGACAGACAGTAGTGATGGACAGTTCAGTCTTTATAGAATACGATTGTAAAATGACTGCCTCAAAACAACTAGCAAAATCATTACCTTATTAACACTATTATCAATATAAGTACATCATTGGTTCGGTCGTTGTCCATTACTGGTCATTGAAAGCCTATTAAAAGTTTACTACCCGATAGTTTAAGAGACCTTTTCACTATGCAACAAAACCTTCGGTACTATAATACTTACCTATCTATTGCTGAATGCGCTACCACAAAAAACGAAGTATTTGTCGATGGATCGCTACGATTTAGATCTATTAACTTTATCATCGTCAGCCTATGATAGTCCACTGCTGGACGTAGGCCTCTCCTATTAACTATGCGTAGAGACGCATTAGGAGGTAAATGCCCATAATCGCCACGCTGGGCAAGCGGATTGGCGATTGTAGTAATGTGTCCACTATGATGACGCTGCTGCCCATCATCAATCTTTTATCAAATAATGGTGAATGACACTTCAATCCCTTAGTCGACTCTTACGACACCCTTAACTTCTTACGATACATTAACTTTATAGTATTATACATTACTAGCTCGTAGTCTACAATGTAGGTGGAACATTGACGCACAACAATTTTGGTCAGATTTGTCTAAAATGTTGTATGAAATCTCATAATCGGCTAAGTTCCTACCGCTATTCCACCTATTGTTCTCTAAGCTCACTAAGCGTTACAGAGACGGCACAGCTAGTAGGCGGAAACCACAGACTAACACCAGACACCGCATTGCCATGCATTTACGAAAAGCGTGACGTCACAGTTCACAAAGTTGCCAATTATGAAATTTATGACGCTCTTTATTTATCATCATAATGTAAAATTATTACAACACATAACATTGTAATTAAACAAAAAAAGACAAATAAATAAATGTATATCTTGGGAAATCTTACACACATCGACCTCGTCCCACGGTAAGCTCAATTAAGGCTTGTGATGTGGGTACCAGGCGACGATATATATAATAGATACTTAAATACGTATACAGCCATGACCAAGGAACAAATGTTTGTGATAAATAAATATACAAATAATGCACTATTAACTAAGCTACGGAGGCTGACAAGTAAAAAAAGTTTTTTTTTCTCAATTTTGTCTTGCTAAAAACAAATCGACTATCTCTTAGTTTTTGATTGGTTCCCATTCCCACTCACCCACTTGTGTTGATTAAACATGTAGCCGTATCATGACTTTGCAAGTATCGATGAAGTTAGGTTTTACTCGATACGTAACATAGGCCATCGCGCTCGCTCCAATATATTAGTGCGAGCGCGATAGAATGTATTACGTATCGAGTAAAACCTAACGTGTTCTTTACGTTACAACTCATAGTATGGCTACCTACTCAACATATATAATAAGTATTATGATCAAACTAGGTCGTGAGTGCGGACGCAAATGAAATAAGCCATAGCATATCGGAAGGGAATACATAAGTTTAATGAGTTCTAGTTGTCTTATACAATCCGTTTTATATTTGAGGTGATCTGTGGCGGAAACCTACGTATAATACACATAAGCAGCTATAGGAAATAATTTCCTGAACGTGCCTGTGCTCATATTAATCTGCCAGAATATCCGTCGTAGCGTCTCCCAGTGGTAATAAAGAGCCGATATTGTATATGGACAATAAATGTAAGTTTAGCGCGTAATTGGGCTTTCGTTTTATTACATTTGATTGTATAGGTAATAAGACAGCAGAGTTAAGAGGCTTCAGGACACCATACACTCTGGATTGTTCCCCCCATGGTTCTGATCTCATCATTATAAGATTATCTATTGATAAACGAGTATGTGACAGTTTTGCCTTTTATAACATTTTTATTTCTTTAAACTTGAAAGATTACTTAAAGCGTATTTTATTTTTCATAACAATCATAACTGAAATAAGGGTCTGAAACAGATAGATCGTCGAAAATGTAATTATCAATAATTAGTAATGATAACATTAGTTATCATAACATCCATAACTAATTAGTCAAGCGAGGAGGAAAGTCTAAGCGGATACCTGTATTTTTGAAATTGTAGGCTTGTGATGGTACCGCGCTTATCATTTGTCGTCGTTGCCGTCACGTTCTAACAATTATGCTAGCGAAAGTGACGCGTAGTTAACACGATAAATGGATAAAACGGGACCACCATAAAGACGTACGAGATCACCTGGCTCTATCGTCGATAGATACTCGTTATAATGCACAGTCATATGTATCTGTTACCTATAATTCTGCTACGTGCCTTCACCTTCGGAACAAATTCTAAAAGTTCTACATCATGTCACTCGGCTCGAAACATAATGTTTGAACTGATTCGCGAGTCGGAAAGATGTGCTACCCGCTCTGAAAATAAGCTCACGTCTTCATTCCTCTTAACACAATAACGAAGAGGACATAACAAGTCAAGTTTCGCATCTCGCGTCAGTGGCTATCCCTTCGCTAACTGAATAACAACAATAAGAAAAAGCCGGCCTGCCGTTGAAGGAACTTACTCCCAATCTAATAAGAAATCGGACGATAAGGAAAATGTTTCATTGACAAAGAATAAACAGACTGCTCAATTTTGTTTTGGCGATAAATGTATTAGGTACAAAGGCAATGAATTAATGCAATTAGACGAGCTGAAGGAGAGATGAAAAGCTGTATAGAATAATGGTAATGTTTTGGAAAATACCTACTTGTAATGTCATAGCAGGTTTGGTAGATACATTTGAATACTAAATTGAGTAAATCTGAATTTTATAACTTAAGGACCGTATCTAAATGTAACTAGACAACTTTAGGGCCCTATAAATACGTATACTCAACTTTATATAACAAAAACTGTTCAGTATATTATGAATCATATTAATGGGTATGATTTAAGGTCAGAAACAATATGTCATTCCGTTAAAATCAATGAAATGGATCTGATTAACTTAGAGACACGGAAAATAATTTTGGACGACTGGTGTAAAATTAAGGGCATAACAATAAGAAAGCTCGTTAAAAAGTATAAGTTCACTTCTGCAGGCATATACAAACCGATAAATAAGTTCGCCAACACTTTAACTTTAGAATATCTGCCCAAGAGTGGAAGAAAACAGGGACCATGAGACCCAGCGTTGCATAAGAAAGTAGTACGAATATTTTCACAAAATCCAACTCTTTCTGTTCAATGCTACCAAAAAAGCGAAAACTCCGTCTTTTATGATACAAAAAATTAAAAAGAGACGTAATCTAAAGACATATAAAAAACAGAAACAACCTACAAGAGATGAAAAAAAGTCGTATCAGTTAGAAAACGGACAAGTAAACTGTATGATCATGTGCTGACTAAGAAAAAGCAATGTATTATCATGGACGACGTAATGTACTGCAAACTAGATTTATAAAAGACCCCTGGACCTTAGTATTGTACCATGCCCGCTGGAAAAATTCTCTCTAAACAAGATACAGCCATCAGTGTTGAAAAAATTGGTAAATAATACTCGTATGGCAAGCAATTTGTCAACGTAGCATGCGTTTCAAATTTTTTTTCACCACAGGTAGTTTAAACGCTGAAGTATACCAAGAAGAGTATTTAAAAAATAAGACTGCTGCCTCTTTTTAAAAAGCATAGGATGTCTACTTTGTTTTGGCCTGATTTGGCGTCATGCTATTACTCGAAAGCCACCCTTGAATGGCATAAAACAAACAAGATTGATATAGTCGAAAAAGACATGAATTCCTCCAAGTGCCCTGAAGTGCCCCCAATCGAAAGGTACTTGGCTTTTATGAAGCGGCAGCTTCAAAAAATGCCAGAGCTGCAACATCAGCCGACGACTTAAAAAAAAAGTGGAACAGGGTGTCAGGAATATAGCAAATGTTGTCGTCCAAAATCGAATGAAGGACACCCAGAAGATAGTAAGATTGACGGCTAAATAGGGGTCCTATGGCAGTCTCTTTAGAACATAGTTCTAGAAAAAGTGTTATATGTTAATTTATTTTTTGTTTTATTTCAAAATATTACTTAATATTAAAGTTGTGTCACTTTTATCTTGTCTACTTATAATTCGATACGGCACTGAAAAATAGTTATTTATTATACAAGGGGGCAAAGTTGTTGTTTAACTGTCGTGCCAATATTGAGACCTGAGCTAGCGAAAGATTCCAAAATTGAGCCACGAGCGTAGCGAGTGAGTCAAAAACTGGAATCTTGAGCATTGCGAAGGTCTCAAGGCACGAGAGTTGAACAAACTTTGCCGCCAAGTGTAATACAACTTTTTTCCCCTCACTATCGCGAGGAAATATGATTACAAATCTCATCCAAATGTAAATTAACTTAAAGAAACCATTTAAAACTTAATGTCGAAACGTATCGTAGAAAAGAGTTACTTCTGGAAATTAAATATAGCCAATGGCTTACAAAGTCACCCATGAGAACGACCAATTTAACATGTGAGCTCCGATTTCGCATGTTTACTACGGTCATACAGATCCACTTATACTAGGCAGTAGGGGGCTATAGGAATTAGAGCAATGTCAAATTACTTTATTCACAAGTGTGTAAAAAGCGTTTTTACCCGCTCGTATTAAACGATAAACGAGCGCTTTACGAGCTAGTGAGGGGAAAAATAATTTGTTAATGGTAACCGAACTTTCGTCAACCTGTAACTTAAAAAAAGTGACGAGCGAAGTAAGGCAATATCTTACCAAAATCAGTTCGGTTAATTTTCTACTAAACAATTGATGTTGCGTATTGCTAAACAATATTAGTTATATCGTGTGAAAACTGTCTGTTGTATATTACCATAAGTTCAGTTATATTTAGTTTACAATTCAGTTATTGTAGACGTGCTGTATGTTGATAACAAATTTACTGTTTGTCAAAATCTTACTGAATTCACAACTTACTTTAATCAAATTTTCTGCTACGCCTAAACCAACTGGCTCAGTAATGTTTAACATAACTTTTTTGTTACCTATAACCAATTTAGAGTATTATTTTAAGCAATTTGTTTCATTATATTTAACCAAATTATTTGCCTGCATGTAACCAAACGAATAGGTTATACACGACAAAAATACGTTGTTCATATACAGCCAAATGTTTAAATTATTTTGACCAAATAGTTTGCCTACTTCTAACCAAATGAATAGGTTATATATACATGACAAAAATACGTGGTTCATATACAGACAAATATCAAATGAGTTGTAAATAGGGCTCACTGCCTGTATAAAATCCAGTACGTCTCATCGTCACCTTTCTTATCCCCTGGGTGATGAGACGTACTGGATTTTATACAGGCAGTGAGCCCTATTTACAACTCATTTAACTACAAGTAGGGTGTATAAGCCACATCGATGATTACCCAAAAATAAGTAACACTAAACGAGCATTTTAATTAACTTTATTAATTGTAATAATAGAAACATTCAAATAATAGAAACATTCATAGTAATTTATAAGAACGGTATAGTAATCAAAATAATCAATCAATCAATAATACAATCGCGAGCAACAGTACTTTTTGCATCACTTTATAGGTTTTCATTGCACAGAGTATCTTTGTAAACCAATTTATTTTTCTAAATTATTTTACGAGTAATTCCATTATTTTGCTTGATACATTAGCTTCAGAGTCTCTTTGATTACAAGGAAAATGAAGAAATTAAAATTATTTGGTTTACAAAGACATGACATGTTTTGAAATGTCCTTATGTAACCTTCTAATCCCCATTCCCGAAGGTAGTCTCCAAGGGTGTCTGCTGGTGGAGGTACAACTTCCATTTTGGAATATTCAAGTAACTTGACATACATATGTCATACGCAACGCAAAAAAAGCGTTTGGTTATTTCTATGCTAAGTATTGTCTATATAATGAAGTACGTTTGGTTACACATTGTATTTTATTTGGTTAGATAAAGCGAATGGTCTGCTAGAGTAGCAAACCCGTATTTGGTTTTACTCTACTAGACAAAACTGGTTATATGTAACAAAACTATGTATTATAATAGCAAATCATTGTTGAGTTAAATCTAAACAATTTTATGTTATGGATAATAACATCGTCTTTGTTAGAAGCTAGGACTTGGTTTTTGTTGCATATTGTCAATGCTTACTCTTAAATTAGACCAAGCGGTTTATTTACATGTGAACACTTGAATTTGTTTACTGTTTTAATGTAAGACGTATACAAGCATTTATTTACGAATAGCCCAACTTAGAATAACATTATCCGTTTGGTTTTTAATACGCAAACCTGTTTGTTAATAGAAATTAACTTTAGTAACGCCATACCGAATTATGGTTAATGATGAAATAGCCAAAGTAGTTCAGTTAAATATTTTTTTCAGTGGGTCCTTAGTATAAATATAATTAAATGGTTGTAATAAATAGTTGTATTTTAATATATAACCGTAGAAGCCCAGGTTTGATTAACATTGATTCTCCAGAAAATAATATTTCCAACTACCTAGCTTTTAATAAATATAGTGAAATGAGACGAAATTGACAAAAGACACTATTATTGACATTATTATGTTTTATGAATGGCATACTTATATATTATATATACACCGTGATCTCTAATAACCGGAAAGATTTTAACCACGCATTTTTGATGTAAAAACAAACAAAAAATATTATATGACTTTTGTCAATTCGGCGAAAAAAAAAAATTTAAATTTTTTCAATTCTTATTTAATTTTTGAATGTATTTTAACATAATAATTAAAAGTTATTCATGAAACTAGCACTTACAATGAGTGTTAAGGTTTTTTTTTTACAAAAACCTCATTTTTAAAAGGTTTTATTTTTCACTTTTCGACATCTATTAATGAGGTTAGTGAGACTATTCTCCATAATGGCACCACCGCCGTTAAAAAGACCTTTTGTACCGAGTTACAATTAGAAAATATGTTTTTTTTTAATTGGTAATAACTCTGAAACTAGGCGATATCCAGAAAAGTTTATACGACATTATAGTTTCTAAATGTGGTCAGGAACACACTGTTAAAATCTTTCGGGTTATTAGAAATCACGGTGTATATACTTTATATAATATTATTTTGGAATAACTCCAGTTATAACTTTTTTACCAGCCTCAAACGCTTTTCAAACGGATCTTACGCGGCACGCACCATTTTCGTCACATTTGACCCCAAATACCCCTTGTAACCTTTTTGAAATGATCTAGGTTCATGATTTTATAAAAATGTAGTCTTTAAAGCATGTATAACCATTCAAAATAGTCGAATACGCCTAAACATGGACGACTGGGTGACCATTCATGTTTCGGCTAAAAAACCATCAAATTAGTCTGAAACCATGCTAGAACGCCATTTGACGTATGTGCTGGAGCTGCGTCTTGTTGTAACACAATCATGATACTCATTCCCAAGCACCCTTTAAACTTAAGGGCATTTTTTTGTCCACAAATTTAGGCTTTATAGAAAAAACGTTAATTTTAACGCTTCTATCTAAAAGTACAGAAGGCAGGCACTAACTCTCTTACTTACTGCATCCCACACCATGGCTGATGGTGAGCTCTTGAACCTAGGACCATTTTTCTGAAAGACCGGAATGTGTTCTATACTCGGCACTCACAATCGCCAATTTTGAACACGATGAGTCTGTTCTATCCCAAACAGATTCTCGTAATAAAAATTAAGTCGTCACCTGCATGCCGAGCTAGTATTTTGTTGGCAATTTAAACTCTTTTTTCTTAGACACTGTGGATGGAAAGAGAAATATTAGTATTTGATAACGTGTATTTTTTACATATTACGTTAGTTTTAGAACTGAGGTAAAATATGTGCATTCGAACTCATTGGACACTTACCTTGTTATTTTTTATTATAAATGTGAATATAAATGCATGGGCTATCCGATGCATCATATTTGTGGTACGTTTAAATTAATAAATAACAATTGAAGCATAACGTATCAGTTATTAAACTCGCGATTAAAGCATGTTTGAATTAATTGTCACTGTTCGAAACACAATGCTGCTGGAAATATTAAATTCCATTTGACGAGTGAACTTCGAGAAATATTTACTCTCAGCCAGAGATCACTTACCTGCTAGACAGAGCATTGACGTAGTAAAAAATCAAAAATAATGTTTATTCAGTTCGTCAAATTGCACTTCTGAATGTCAAAATTTTATATATTAAAATCCACATCTGGTTTATCCCTACACCCGAGTAGTTTTCTTTATACTTTCCGGTAAGAAATTGGATGCCGAAAAATACTTGTAGCAGGGTTCATAATTGCATGGACAGTTTATGAATTAATTCATTCATAAATGGTCCAATTTTGAACGCCACTGTACCTACACTTAAAACATTGCCTATAGGTAATGTACACGTTGGTTAACCTGGGTATGACGTCATATTTTCTCTAGAGAATGAAGCGTGGCGAGAACCCGGTACGATATGGGATAAATCGGTCTGTACGTTTGCCACTGACCGACTGGTATCAGACTGCGCCGGAGTGAACTTTAAAAATACTTTACATTTAATTCATGGCAAGTGTCGGAGCCCGACAGGATCTGCCAATGTCATGCGGTCGCACAAAATGTGAGATGCACCTTATCTGTGACAGTTCAATGAGAATCGTACATTAAGGTATCTGTTTGAGGCTATCAATGCTCAGTACAGAGAAATTCAGAAGCATAGGACCGTTTAATTTATTTTGTCCCTTAAGCGAACACTTCGAATGTAAATTTAACTATAATTGAGTTTTGTAATTATCTTGACTCTATAAATACTTGAATGTGACGAACTCGTTTAGTCTGACGTAATCTGAGATGTTTGTTTTAATTTATAAGTTTGTCAAGTTAGCACCCTTATTATGAGTTCGCTATTGACTGCGTGAACTTTTTCTTAGTGTATTTCCCTATGACAAACAAAATTATAATGGGTGCGCCAAAGTATTTATAAAATTGCAACTTAGATTATTGGAACTCCGAAAATTTTTCTTATACAATTTAACTTCATAATGATCGGTATTTAGAATAATCTTTGTTCATAATCATCATCACATAGAATTATTTATGTTCATAATATTGTTTTTCATAGATATTTTTAGTACTAACTTTTATGTTTATATAATTTTTCACTATACTTATTTTATGCTATATATTCTAATGTTATAGGTATTTATTTTTATCTGTACTGGTTTTATGTATGAATTATTTTTGTTTAATTAAATATAAATCGTACTATTACTGTAATCTAGCTACCTGCACAAATCAGGTTGTGGCAGAGTAGGTACTGTACTAAACGGGTTCCCTCTAAACTTTTTTTGTCCGAAACGCTTAAGACATACCAGACTTGGTATAATCTATTTTGGCATCAACTTAATGAGACAGAAACATCACTTGGCTTAAATAACAATATTTCGAATATTATTTTGTCCGAAACTATCTTGGCATATCATTAATTACGCCGAGTGTTATAAGACAGAAATTAGATTTGCATTTTTTTTTTGGTATGTAGCCACATGTTCGAAACTTGCCTTTTTCGTCAGGCAGAATTTGCTGTGAGGGTGAAAATTTCTGAAGTGAGCGAGCGAAGCGAGCGAACAAAACCTTCCGGGGTAGATCCGACTCGGATAGGTTAGGTTTGAAGACTAAGGCTTCGAGGTTATTTTTTTTTAGCAACCTAGAAAGTACTCAGCTCAGTAACACAGTAAGTAACGTATAGAATATTACTACTACCTCGATTATATTGAGAGGTTGTAATTATTCCTTCTCTGTTATGCTAAAACAAACTATGCCGATACTTTTTATGCACATCCAGATTATGCCTCATCATAAATAGGAGCATCGAAATTATGCTCGAATAATATTCGAACAACTCGAAATCTGCCACAAAGAAATATGCTAAAGTTGAGTATGTCACAACAGTTTCTGCACAAAGCCCATTATGACTACATAGTTTATGTTATTCATTAAAGAATTATACCACAACAGAGTGAACCTAATGGGAAAATGTTTATAAATAAACAATTTATTTCAAATAACTTTATGAGTATAGATTAATCTGCTTGACGACATTAGGAGGATAAAATTTCGAAATAAAAATCGTTATGAACATTGTAGGTAGAAGTATAATTTTTAGTAAGAAAAAAAGTATGAGAAAAAATTTTCGGAGTAATGATGATTATGAGTAAAAAACGGTATTAGTAAAAATATTCGAAGAAAAAATTGTATAAGTGCCAATATGGACCCAATTATAATACCTACGTGTAACTTACATATTGTGACAAACTGAACAACAATTGTAATATCGTAGTTGGTTGTATCATAATTGTACCTAAATTCGCAACTGGGGTTCGTGTTTATTGTGTTGTGTTGTTTTGTGGCCGTGTAAGAATACATTTGTCACCACCCCAACTCCTCCTGCGGGTATCGTAAGAGTCGACTAAGGGATTGAAGTGTCACTGACCATTGTTTGATAAAAGATTGATGATGGGCAGCTGAGCAGCGTCATAATAGCGGACACATTACTGCGATCGCCAATCCGCTTGCCCAGCGTGACGATTATGAGCATTTACCTCCTAATGCGTTTATATTATACGCATAGGTAGGAGAGGCCTACGTCCAGCAGTGGACTATCATAGGCTGATGATATGATGATGATGTGTAAAAAATATCTAGGACTGGATACAGCGCCACCATGTAAACGTGCAATTTAACTTGCGACATTGGTGTATTACGATTTTTGAATCTCATTAATGATATTGAGATCACTGGTGACTAAAATTATCACCTGCAATTTTGATGTCACTGTTTCCCGAATGCCGTATTTTTGAATCTCACGCGTTCTTTACCAACATCCAGAAATTGTACAACGTCAGTCATAGACAATTATCCTGTTACGTTCCTTTTTACGCAGATGTAAATAGTGTTACCCTTAGTACTGGTTTTAATTTTTCATACTACCCATAACTTATATTAGGTTCTGTCAAAGCGGTCGAACGTAAAACGTAGTGTCAATGTCATTCGAAAAGAAAACTGAAGTTTTGAACGATGGCAGATGTCACTATGTCAACTGTCAAAAATAATCACACGGTGATTTCAATTGAGTGGGTGGGGGCACTTCTAAAGCGATATCATAGGTATGACAATTCTAATCACCGATAACATTGTCGAAATGACTTGTGTTTTCGGTGAGAATAAGTCACGGGTGAAATTCAAAAATCCCACCCTTGGGGCCTATTGCATAACAAATTACAACTAATAATACAAGCGGAAGTCTCTTTCCAGTAAGAGAGATAGAAAAGAGACTTGGCGTTCATCGTTTAAACGGTTCACAATGTCTGAATTCATAATATGTAGATATCTGCTAAACACTGAGCTCAAGAGTAAATATAAGCTGATTTACTAAGACAATAATAATAATAATAACAACACAGCAAATTTCTCCAAAGGGCCTCTACGTGTTGGATCTGTATCCCCGCGCAAGCCTATCAAAAAACCGGGATTTGTAAGCCCGTGATTCCGAAGGAGATACAATAATAATAATAATAATAACAGTCGTGTTTTTTACTATTTTTTCTGCTATTTTGATAAAAAATGTATTTATCGGCTATTTTGATTCATCTTTGTACAATTTTAGCGGTACAAGTAATACCGCTGATGATCACACACGTACACGCCAACATACATTAAGAAAAAATCAAAAAGAAAAACATGCAGACTAGAAGTAAAACACGGAGTCAAGCGTCCACACTATCCGCACGCCCACCACCTACGTCCGCCTCGTCGTCCTCCTCCTCTTCGGAATCGTCGTCGGGTGAAGATTTCGCCACTGCACCCGACACCAGCGAGTCGAGCGACGAGCGCGGACCGCCGCCGCCGCCGCCACGACCACCTGCGCGGCGCGGACGGCCACCGCTGCCGGCACGCTTGGGGCCCGCGGGACATGCTGCCCCGCCCACGGCTCCCGCTGCCGGTGGTGTAGTGCGTCGCATGCGATGGACTCAGACGATGAATGAGAATTGCATGCGCGCCTACTACGAGGCTACAGAGGGGGGAACCCGACTAACCGCGTACCGTTCTAGGATTCTGCCTCTGTTTCAGGCTCTTGAACCCGCCATCACCGTATCGGAGCAGCGACTAGCGGATCAGGTGCGGGTCATTCTACGTTCTAAACGTTTGGATGACTCGACACTTGATCGGCTTCGCCTGCAGGCTCTCTCGACTCGCGCAGCTTCCACCTCGGCGCGGGACCAGCCCGCCACGTCGCCGGATCCGGTGCCGACACCCGACCTGGCACCGGGGGCGCCGCGGGTTGATCCCAGTGCCGATGAGGAGTATTTTGCGAGTCAGAGTGTAAGTACTGCAACTGATGAGCATCTGAGGAGGACTTTGGAAGAGGCGATTATGGAATATCGCTCCACACCCAATTCTAGGCCACGGTTACCACGCTTGCCCATGAATAGACGCAATCTAGCGTTAATGGGAGCCCTAAACGCTTTACTGGAGCCGTACATACGGTCCAGTAAAGATTTGGACGATACGCACTCGATCATGTACTGCGGGGCCATCGCGGTGTGCCGTGTTGCTCGAGTCAAGTTTCCGGACGCTGACCGTGCACCTAGGACCGCCGGGGGTGTCCCCGCATGGCAAGTGCGGATCGAGCGTCGTATCGACTCGTTTAGGACTCTCATTGCAAAGCTGATCTGCTTCAGGGGGGGCAATAGCCGCCCCCGAGTAATGCGCTTTGTGAACCAGGCATTCGCGGGAACGGGCATCATGCCCTGCGACTACATGGCCAACCTCACAGAGCGCATTGACTTTCTGAAGCAGAAAGTTTATGCATGGGCAAGCCGTATCCGCCGCTACAGAGAGCGTGTGGATCGATTTCAACAGAACCGCCTCTTCCAAAGTGACCAAAGGAAGTTATACCGAAGGTGGGAGGGAACCGATCACCATTTGTCCGATGCGCATCTGCCGGATGCTACTGCCATGACTGATTTCTGGCGTAACATCTGGTCGGTGCCCGTCGGACACATCGAGGGCGATTGGATGAACGTTGTTGAGCGTGAGTGCGAGAGCATCGAACCTATGGAGGCAGTTGCCATCAGCGCCGATGACGTAACTTGTGCCATCCGCCCTGCCCAGAACTGGAAAAGTCCTGGACCGGACGGATTGCACAACTTCTGGCTAAAATGGTTTCGGTGCTCCCACTCGCGATTAGCAGCGCAATTCCAACAAGCCCTTGAGCTTGGTTCCCTGCCTCCTTCCTTAACAACAGGTGTAACCTTCCTGCTCTACAAGTCCGGTAGTACCACGGAACCGAAAAACTACCGACCCATCACGTGCTTGCCTACACTCTACAAGCTCCTTACATCCATTTTGAGAGCAAAAATTAACACGCACATTGTTGCGAACAATGTTCTGGCCTCTGCTCAAAATGGATGTAGGGTTGGGTCCCGTGGTACTAAAGAGCTCCTCCTCATCGACATGACCATTTGCCAGCAAGTCCGGCGTAACAAAGGGGCCCTCTCCGCCGCTTGGATTGACTACAAGAAGGCCTATGATTCGGTGCCCCATTCATGGTTGAAGAGGGTCTTGGAGCTGTATAAAGTTGATGCAGCTTTAAGATCCTTTCTCGGCGCGTGTATGGGGCAGTGGACCACAGTCCTTCGTCAACCAGGAGGCGGAGATGACCCCTCTGGCCCGCAGGACTTCATAAGGATCGAGCGAGGAATATTCCAGGGTGACAGTCTGAGTCCCTTATGGTTCTGCCTAGCTCTGAATCCCCTCAGCACCCTGCTGAAGGATTCAGGACTAGGTTGCCGGCTTCGGAGAGAGGGTGAAGTCATTTCTCACCTTCTGTACATGGATGATCTCAAATTATTTGCGCCAAATAGCCAAGACTTGTTGGAACTACTGCGAACCACAGAAGTTTTCAGTAGTGCCATCAATATGGAGTTTGGTGTCGATAAGTGTGCGGTTATGCATGTGCAGCGGGGGAAAGTAGTAAATTCAACAAATTTACAGCTTTCTGAGACAATGTCGTTCAGATCTATCTCGGAAGCAGAAACCTATAAATACCTTGGTATGTCACAGTCTTTGGGTATTGAAGATATGGAAATTAGACAGGCGGTGAAAGAGCGCTTTTTCAGCCGGCTCACAAAAGTACTTAACAGTCTTTTGTCAGGAGGCAACAAAGTGCGCGCCTTCAACGCTTGGGTAATGCCCATACTCACATACTCCTTTGGCGTACTAAGGTGGAATCAGACCGAGCTGGACGCCCTGGATCGAAGGGTCCGTACACTGCTTACCACACATCGAATGCTACACCCGCGCTCATCAGTTATGAGATTGTACATCCCGCGGAAGTGTGGGGGCCGCGGCTTCCTAAATGCCAAAAACCTTCACAACCACGAGGTGTACAATCTCAGAAACTATTTTCTTAACAATGAGTGCGGGATGCATCGTGATGTGGTGGCAGTAGACCGGAACCTCACGCCGCTCTCCTTGGCAAAAGAGAACTGGCGCAGACCTGTGGTACTAAGCACCGAGGACCGCAAGGCGGTATGGAAGAGCAAGGAGCTACACGGGCGGTTCTACAAGGCCCTCACGGGACCTGACGTAGATCTGCTCGCGTCGGTGAACTGGCTACGATTCGGGGACCTCTTCGGGGAAACCGAGGGTTTTGCCTGTGCAATTGCTGACGAGGTTATCATGACGAATAACTACCGGAAATATATCCTGAAGGACGGTACGGTCGACATCTGTCGGGCATGCCGCCGTCCCGGTGAGTCACTCAGGCATATTATTTCCGGTTGTTCTCAGATTGCTAACACCGAGTACTTGCACAGACATAACCTCGTAGCCAGTATTATACACCAGCAGCTTGCTCTTCGATACGGCCTTGTGGACGTCGAAGTGCCATACTATAAGTACACAACTGCACCAGTTCTCGAAAATGGTCGTGCCACGCTCTATTGGGATCGACCTATCATCACGGACAGGACTATTGTAGCCAATAAGCCTGATATCGTGCTGGTAGATCGATCGCAGCGCCGGGCTGTGCTCGTCGACGTCACCATCCCCCATGATGAGAATCTCGTGAAGGCCGAGAAGGACAAATCCAGTAAGTACCTAGACTTGGCCCACGAGATAACCGCCATGTGGGATGTTGACTCGACGATCATAGTCCCGATAGTCGTTACAGCGAACGGTTTAATAGCGAAGAGTCTCGACCAACACCTTAAGAGTCTCTCGCTAGATGGCTGGATCAAGGGTCAGATGCAGAAGGCGGTAGTCCTGGACACGGCGCGGATAGTCCGTCGGTTCCTCTCTCTGCGACCTTAACCACCGGCAGCTTGGGCCCGCTCCGTTGCCGGCGGCACCCTAGGTTAGGTTTTTTATAAAGTGTTTATATTTTGTATTGTTTTTGTATGTTGTATTGTATTTTACTTTTATAGACATTTTTATAAAACACCTAGCCTAAGAGAAGAGATAAATAAAGAGGATAATAATAATAATAATTAACTGTCAACTTAAACGAGTTTGCGCACGGACGTTTTAAGTAATCTTCTATAAAGTTATTTCGTTTTGGTTGTGAAAAAGTGACTTATGAAACTTGGTTTTATCAAAAATTTGTCCATAAAGTGTACATCTAACTGTTTATAATAAAATTTAGTGTTTGGTGTTAATAATAAGGTCAAAAACAGTAAAAATATTGAGTGTTTGGTGCGAACGCGTAAGCGTATTCGAAATCGGCGGCGCTTAGAACCTTTTTCTCGCGGGGATAATAATTATTCTCTCAGTGTATGCTACTAGAGTGCAATCTTATTTTGTACCGCGCGAGTTGTTTACCCTCAAGATACCTATTACCTACCCACTAAACATATTCAGATCTAGGTTCCATTCATATAAATTAATAAAAAAAATAACTATGGCCGGCTCTAAGATAGTTTGTTGCGAGAATATTGACGCAGATGAGGACGTGGTGAATTGCGCAACGTGTGACAAGGGCTATCACCTAGCATGTTTGGCCTCAGCCCTAAATCAGGATCTAGCAATAGTTAGTCTTCCGACAGACTGGTCGTGTTCTTTGTGCACCTGCAATAGGGGCAGGCAAGGCAGGAAAGAGAACTCTGTTATACGTCAAAATTCGCTTACGAGACGAAACAAACGAGTTGCTCCGAACTCTCCCCCGGCATGCACTAAGGAGTCGGTTTCGAAGGAGGAGGTCCGGGAAGTCGTAGAAGATGTCCTAAATGCTCAAATGTCAACTTTAAGTAAGCAAATTGGCGATCAATTGAAGGGATTTATAACCAACGAGCTACGTCCAATCAGGGCCGAAATACAAGAAATGAGAACCTCCTTGGATTTCATGAACGCACAGTACGAAGATATTACCCGGGATCAAAACTCAATGAGGGACACTTTATCATGTATTCAAAAAGAGAATGATGTTTTAAAAAATACAGTTCGTGAACTTACATCCAAGGTAAACGATTTGGAGCAGCAATCCCGAGCCTGTAATGTTGAGATACAGTGTGTCCCGGAAAGAAAGTCAGAAAATATAAAAGAGCTGGTTTTGAAATTAAACACGGCGATCAGTGGCAAAATAAAAAATGAAAATATAGTAAACTTTACACGCACTGCCAAAAAAAATCCTAGTAGCCAGCGCCCCCGCACTATTATTGTGCAGTTCAATGTCCAAACTGCTCGTGATCAATTTTTGGCGGACGTCATTAAATTTAATAAATCACACCCGAATGACAAATTGAACAGCACACACCTTGGACTTGCAGAGAAAACTCCCATATATGTGTCTGAACATCTGTCGAATGTAAACAAAACACTTCACGCCGCCGCTAGACTTAGAGCTAAGGACTTGCATTACAAACACGTTTGGACCCGAAATGGACGCATTTATATGAGAAAAGACGATGAATCGGAGTACAAGTGGATTAAAGATGTCCAAACGCTTAATAATTTGAGTTAAGTTTAGTTTAAGTACATAATATCATAGCTTTCTAGCACGTATTATTTTCTTTTATGTATCAAATTCAAATCATTAAAAGTTTATTACCAAAATACCCGTGGCCTCAGAACAAAAACCCTGGCCTTTTATAGAAATTTAAGTTGTTGTTATTATGATGTTATTATCCTTACGGAAACATGGTTACATAATGGTGTTTTTAGTAGCGAATTGTTCGATGATAGGTATGTAGTATATAGAAAAGATAGGGAGTCTGCACGCTTCCGCCTTGGGAATGAAGGTGGCGGTGTGTTGATAGCCGTTTCAAAAATGATTAACTCTAGACGCATGAGTAATTGGGAGAGCGATTGTGAAGACTTGTGGGTTACTTTGGAATTGCCGGGGGCGGGAGCGTGCCGGACTATGACCATATGTGCTGTGTATTTGCAATCACCTGTAAGGCGATCCATGTTGGAACACTTTATTGATAACTGTAATAAAAACCTTGAAGAATGTAACTACCCATTATGTATTATTGGTGACTTTAACCTGAGTTGTCTTAACTGGTCTCAAATCTATTCTAAATCGAATACAACACAGGTTAGCGGAATCTCGGCCATGGGTCAGTTAGTAATAGATTTTTCTTACCTTAACGGCCTGAAGCAACATAATAACGTTCCTAATAGTCAAAATAAAATCCTTGATTTAGTATTTACCAGCATTTCAGACTGTGCAGTCAATCTGGCTGACGATGTATTAAGTAAAATTGACCCTTATCACCCACCCATTTATATTAAACTCGATTTCAAAGAAAAAACTTACGTTAGTCCTAAAAAAAACAATCTTGTGCCTAATTTTTATGCAGCAGACTACGATAAAATTATTGAATATTTAAATGAGCAAAATTGGAATGAAACATTTAGTGACGAACTTAATATAGATGAAATCGTATATGAGTTTTATGAAATTATAAAAGCAGCAATAATAAAATTTGTTCCCTTAGTCAATAAATCAAATAAAAAAAAATATCCTGCATGGTTTTCGATGCCTTTGATTAGGATGCTTAAGGAAAAAAACGCAGTTAGAAATCGCTTTAAAAAATATAAGAACCCTTTAGATAAGATATCACTCAATATACTGAAGAAAAGAAGTGAAAAATTAAAAGTAAACTGTTATCACGCATACATTGAAAAACTTGAAGATCAACTGCAGGTTAATAGCAAATACTTTTGGTCTTTTATTAAAAATAAACGTGGCGGTTCAAGTACGTACCCGGCCACGATGACTAATGGATCTATTGTTGCATCTAATGGACCGCAGATTTGCAACTTATTTGCCTCACAGTTCTCCTCAGTTTACTGCCATACAAATGTTGAAGTTCAGTGTGAGCTCAATGATCTGAATCCAGGTCAGTTTTTGGGGTCGGTTTTTATAGACCACGATTCTTTATTAAAAAAGTTAAAAACTTTGGATATACATAAAGGTTCTGGACCGGATGGGATACCTCCATTATTTATTGTTAAATGTGCACGTAGCTTAGTGACACCCTTGCAGATTATTTACAATAAATCATTAACTTCGGGTGAATTTCCGTCTGAATGGAAACTCGCAAAAGTTGTCCCAATTTATAAATCGGACGATAACACATTGGTTTCTAATTATCGACCAATTTCGATACTGTCCACTTTTGCAAAGGTGTTTGAGTCCTTGGTATGTCCGTTCATTGATTTACACTTCAGGCAAATAATATCTAGCCACCAGCATGGTTTTGTCAGGGCTAGGTCTACTTGTACTAACTTAACGTCTTTTACTGAGTATATCATTGAGGCTATTGATGATCATAAGCAAATAGATGTAATATACACCGACTTTAGCAAAGCGTTTGATCGCGTATCTCACCATATTCTTTACCAAAAGCTTGTCTCTTTGGGATACTCAGGGTCTCTTCTGTCTTGGCTAAGATCCTATTTGTACAAGAGAGCCTTCTTTGTAGTAATCAATGGTCATCGTTCTGAAATGCACGACATTATTTCTGGAGTTCCACAGGGGTCTCATGTAGGACCTATCTTATTTAATATTTTTATTAATGATATTCAGGAATGCTTTGTGAATTCCTGCCCTTTCTTATATGCTGACGATTTAAAATTTGCTAGGCCAATTATTAATGATAGTGACGTGCTACTATTACAGGACGACCTAAATAGAGTAACTCAGTGGTGTGCTAAGAATGGAATGCATTTGAACATCAAGAAATGCACACACATAAAATTTACCAGAAATTCGCACTGCATAAAGTCGTCTTATCATGTCGCCGGGGAATATCTCAGTGAAGTCGATCAAATCAAAGATCTGGGAGTTATCTTCGACAAAAAGATGACCTTCTTGCCTCACATAGATGTAACTATTAAAAGAGCTTCTAAAATGCTAGGATTCATAATAAGATCAGGTAAACAGTTTAAAAAAAAGAGTACTAAAATCCTTCTTTACAACTGTTTTGTTCGTAATATTTTAGAATACTGTAGTACGGTCTGGCGGCCACACTATTCAACGCATTGTCTTAGAATAGAGAGAGTACAGAAGAGATTTCTTTGGCATTTATCTAGTCATACAAACCTCGCGGGAAAATACACTGCTTATTCAGAAAGACTACAGTACTTCCAAATGACCACTCTCGAGAAGCGTAGAGACTTGCTAGATCTCCTATTTTTGTACAAACTCCTAAATAATTACATAGATTCCCCTCAAATATTACAAAAAATTCGATTCCGTGTTCCCTATAAATACCCCAGAAACATCATAGATCCACTTTCCCCGATTTTTAGGAAAACCGTTTTAGGCGCTAATTCACCCATACCACGCATGTGTAGACTTTTAAATAAGCACAGCCACTGCTGTGATATTAATTTTGACCCATTGCCCAGGTTCCGTAAGTCATTAATGAGCGTCTTAGTTTCTTAGTTTTTAGTTATTCTAACCATATTTACCTACTATTGTTGCAGTGTCTTCTTTTGAATGCCGTGTTTACCTATTATTAGTTATGCATCACTAAATGTTTTGTTAGTATGTAATTAATTATACACGCAAATGATGTAATAGCTGTTGGTAGACCTTAATAAATAAAATAAAATAAAAAAAATAAAAAAATAATAACGGTGTAGTGCGTCGCATGCGATGGACTCAGACGATGAATGAAAATTGCATGCGCGCCTACTACGAGGCTACAGAGGGGGGAACCCGACTAACCGCGTACCGTTCTAGGATTCTGCCTCTGTTTCAGGCTCTTGAACCCGCGATCGCCGTATCGGAGCAACGACTAGCGGATCAGGTGCGGGTCATTCTACGTTCTAAACGTTTGGATGACTCGACACTTGATCGGCTTCGCCTGCAGGCTCTCTCGACTCGCGCAGCTTCCACCTCGGCGCGGGACCCGCCCGCCACGTCGCCGGATCCGGTGCCGACACCCGACCTGGCACCGGGGGCGCCGCGGGGTGATCCCAGTGCCGATGAGGAGTATTTTGCGAGTCAGAGTGTAAGTACTGCAACTGATGAGCATCTGAGGAGGACTTTGGAAGAGGCGATTATGGAATATCGCTCCACACCCAATTCTAGGCCACGGTTACCACGTTTGCCCATGAATAGACGCAATCTAGCGTTAATGGGGGCCCTAAACGCTTTACTGGAGCCGTACATACGGTCCAGTAAAGATTTGGACGATACGCACTCGATCATGTACTGCGGGGCCATCGCGGCGTGCCGTGTTGCTCGAGTCAAGTTTCCGGACGCTGACCGTGCACCTAGGACCGCCGGGGGTGTCCCCGCATGGCAAGTGCGGATCGAGCGTCGTATCGACTCGTTTAGGACCCTCATTGCAAAGCTGATCTGCTTCAGGGGGGGTAATAACCGCCCCCGAGTAATGCGCTTTGTGAACCAGGCGTTCGCGGGAACGGGCATCATGCCCTGCGACTACATGGCCAACCTCACAGAGCGCATTGACTTTCTGAAGCAGAAAGTCTATGCATGGGCAAGCCGTATCCGCCGCTACAGAGAGCGTGTGGATCGATTTCAACAGAACCGCCTCTTCCAAAGTGACCAAAGGAAGTTATATCGAAGGTGGGAGGGAACCGATCATCATTTGTCCGACGCGCATCTGCCGGATGCTACTGCCATGACTGATTTCTGGCGTAACATCTGGTCGGTGCCCGTCGGACACATCGAGGGCGATTGGATGAACGTTGTTGAGCGTGAGTGCGAGAGCATCGAACCTATGGAGGCAGTTGCCATCAGCGCCGATGACGTAACTTGTGCCATCCGCCCTGCCCAGAACTGGAAAAGTCCTGGACCGGACGGATTGCACAACTTCTGGCTAAAATGGTTTCGGTGCTCCCACTCGCGATTAGCAGCGCAATTCCAACAAGCCCTTGAGCTTGGTTCCCTGCCTCCTTCCTTAACAACAGGTGTAACCTTCCTGCTCTACAAGTCCGGTAGTACCACGGAACCGAAAAACTACCGACCCATCACGTGCTTGCCTACACTCTACAAGCTCCTTACATCCATTTTGAGAGCAAAAATTAACACGCACATTGTTGCGAACAATGTTCTGGCCTCTGCTCAAAATGGATGTAGGGTTGGGTCCCGTGGTACTAAAGAGCTCCTCCTCATCGACATGACCATTTGCCAGCAAGTCCGGCGTAACAAAGGGGCCCTCTCCGCCGCTTGGATTGACTACAAGAAGGCCTATGATTCGGTGCCCCATTCATGGTTGAAGAGGGTCTTGGAGCTGTATAAAGTTGATGCAGCTTTAAGATCCTTTCTCGGCGCGTGTATGGGGCAGTGGACCACAGTCCTTCGTCAACCAGGAGGCGGAGATGACCCCTCTGGCCCGCAGGACTTCATAAGGATCGAGCGAGGAATATTCCAGGGTGACAGTCTGAGTCCCTTATGGTTCTGCCTAGCTCTGAATCCCCTCAGCACCCTGCTGAAGGATTCAGGACTAGGTTGCCGGCTTCGGAGAGAGGGTGAAGTCATTTCTCACCTTCTGTACATGGATGATCTCAAATTATTTGCGCCAAATAGCCAAGACTTGTTGGAACTACTGCGAACCACAGAAGTTTTCAGTAGTGCCATCAATATGGAGTTTGGTGTCGATAAGTGTGCGGTTATGCATGTGCAGCGGGGGAAAGTAGTAAATTCAACAAATTTACAGCTTTCTGAGACAATGTCGTTCAGATCTATCTCGGAAGCAGAAACCTATAAATACCTTGGTATGTCACAGTCTTTGGGTATTGAAGATATGGAAATTAGACAGGCGGTGAAAGAGCGCTTTTTCAGCCGGCTCACAAAAGTACTTAACAGTCTTTTGTCAGGAGGCAACAAAGTGCGCGCCTTCAACGCTTGGGTAATGCCCATACTCACATACTCCTTTGGCGTACTAAGGTGGAATCAGACCGAGCTGGACGCCCTGGATCGAAGGGTCCGTACACTGCTTACCACACATCGAATGCTACACCCGCGCTCATCAGTTATGAGATTGTACATCCCGCGGAAGTGTGGGGGCCGCGGCTTCCTAAATGCCAAAAACCTTCACAACCACGAGGTGTACAATCTCAGAAACTATTTTCTTAACAATGAGTGCGGGATGCATCGTGATGTGGTGGCAGTAGACCGGAACCTCACGCCGCTCTCCTTGGCAAAAGAGAACTGGCGCAGACCTGTGGTACTAAGCACCGAGGACCGCAAGGCGGTATGGAAGAGCAAGGAGCTACACGGGCGGTTCTACAAGGCCCTCACGGGACCTGACGTAGATCTGCTCGCGTCGGTGAACTGGCTACGATTCGGGGACCTCTTCGGGGAAACCGAGGGTTTTGCCTGTGCAATTGCTGACGAGGTTATCATGACGAATAACTACCGGAAATATATCCTGAAGGACGGTACGGTCGACATCTGTCGGGCATGCCGCCGTCCCGGTGAGTCACTCAGGCATATTATTTCCGGTTGTTCTCAGATTGCTAACACCGAGTACTTGCACAGACATAACCTCGTAGCCAGTATTATACACCAGCAGCTTGCTCTTCGATACGGCCTTGTGGACGTCGAAGTGCCATACTATAAGTACACAACTGCACCAGTTCTCGAAAATGGTCGTGCCACGCTCTATTGGGATCGACCTATCATCACGGACAGGACTATTGTAGCCAATAAGCCTGATATCGTGCTGGTAGATCGATCGCAGCGCCGGGCTGTGCTCGTCGACGTCACCATCCCCCATGATGAGAATCTCGTGAAGGCCGAGAAGGACAAATCCAGTAAGTACCTAGACTTGGCCCACGAGATAACCGCCATGTGGGATGTTGACTCGACGATCATAGTCCCGATAGTCGTTACAGCGAACGGTTTAATAGCGAAGAGTCTCGACCAACACCTTAAGAGTCTCTCGCTAGATGGCTGGATCAAGGGTCAGATGCAGAAGGCGGTAGTCCTGGACACGGCGCGGATAGTCCGTCGGTTCCTCTCTCTGCGACCTTAACCACCGGCAGCTTGGGCCCGCTCCGTTGCCGGCGGCACCCTAGGTTAGGTTTTTTATAAAGTGTTTATATTTTGTATTGTTTTTGTATGTTGTATTGTATTTTACTTTTATAGACATTTTTATAAAACACCTAGCCTAAGAGAAGAGATAAATAAAGAGGATAATAATAATAATAATAACGGTGTAGTGCGTCGCATGCGATGGACTCAGACGATGAATGAAAATTGCATGCGCGCCTACTACGAGGCTACAGAGGGGGGAACCCGACTAACCGCGTACCGTTCTAGGATTCTGCCTCTGTTTCAGGCTCTTGAACCCGCCATCGCCGTATCGGAGCAACGACTAGCGGATCAGGTGCGGGTCATTCTACGTTCTAAACGTTTGGATGACTCGACACTTGATCGGCTTCGCCTGCAGGCTCTCTCGACTCGCGCAGCTTCCACCTCGGCGCGGGACCCGCCCGCCACGTCGCCGGATCCGGTGCCGACACCCGACCTGGCACCGGGGGCGCCGCGGGGTGATCCCAGTGCCGATGAGGAGTATTTTGCGAGTCAGAGTGTAAGTACTGCAACTGATGAGCATCTGAGGAGGACTTTGGAAGAGGCGATTATGGAATATCGCTCCACACCCAATTCTAGGCCACGGTTACCACGTTTGCCCATGAATAGACGCAATCTAGCGTTAATGGGGGCCCTAAACGCTTTACTGGAGCCGTACATACGGTCCAGTAAAGATTTGGACGATACGCACTCGATCATGTACTGCGGGGCCATCGCGGCGTGCCGTGTTGCTCGAGTCAAGTTTCCGGACGCTGACCGTGCACCTAGGACCGCCGGGGGTGTCCCCGCATGGCAAGTGCGGATCGAGCGTCGTATCGACTCGTTTAGGACCCTCATTGCAAAGCTGATCTGCTTCAGGGGGGGTAATAACCGCCCCCGAGTAATGCGCTTTGTGAACCAGGCGTTCGCGGGAACGGGCATCATGCCCTGCGACTACATGGCCAACCTCACAGAGCGCATTGACTTTCTGAAGCAGAAAGTCTATGCATGGGCAAGCCGTATCCGCCGCTACAGAGAGCGTGTGGATCGATTTCAACAGAACCGCCTCTTCCAAAGTGACCAAAGGAAGTTATATCGAAGGTGGGAGGGAACCGATCATCATTTGTCCGACGCGCATCTGCCGGATGCTACTGCCATGACTGATTTCTGGCGTAACATCTGGTCGGTGCCCGTCGGACACATCGAGGGCGATTGGATGAACGTTGTTGAGCGTGAGTGCGAGAGCATCGAACCTATGGAGGCAGTTGCCATCAGCGCCGATGACGTAACTTGTGCCATCCGCCCTGCCCAGAACTGGAAAAGTCCTGGACCGGACGGATTGCACAACTTCTGGCTAAAATGGTTTCGGTGCTCCCACTCGCGATTAGCAGCGCAATTCCAACAAGCCCTTGAGCTTGGTTCCCTGCCTCCTTCCTTAACAACAGGTGTAACCTTCCTGCTCTACAAGTCCGGTAGTACCACGGAACCGAAAAACTACCGACCCATCACGTGCTTGCCTACACTCTACAAGCTCCTTACATCCATTTTGAGAGCAAAAATTAACACGCACATTGTTGCGAACAATGTTCTGGCCTCTGCTCAAAATGGATGTAGGGTTGGGTCCCGTGGTACTAAAGAGCTCCTCCTCATCGACATGACCATTTGCCAGCAAGTCCGGCGTAACAAAGGGGCCCTCTCCGCCGCTTGGATTGACTACAAGAAGGCCTATGATTCGGTGCCCCATTCATGGTTGAAGAGGGTCTTGGAGCTGTATAAAGTTGATGCAGCTTTAAGATCCTTTCTCGGCGCGTGTATGGGGCAGTGGACCACAGTCCTTCGTCAACCAGGAGGCGGAGATGACCCCTCTGGCCCGCAGGACTTCATAAGGATCGAGCGAGGAATATTCCAGGGTGACAGTCTGAGTCCCTTATGGTTCTGCCTAGCTCTGAATCCCCTCAGCACCCTGCTGAAGGATTCAGGACTAGGTTGCCGGCTTCGGAGAGAGGGTGAAGTCATTTCTCACCTTCTGTACATGGATGATCTCAAATTATTTGCACCAAATAGCCAAGACTTGTTAGAGCTACTGCGAACCACAGAAGTTTTCAGTAGTGCCATCAATATGGAGTTTGGTGTCGATAAGTGTGCGGTTATGCATGTGCAGCGGGGGAAAGTAGTAAATTCAACAAATTTAGACCTGTGGTACTAAGCACCGAGGACCGCAAGGCGGTATGGAAGAGCAAGGAGCTACACGGGCGGTTCTACAAGGCCCTCACGGGACCTGACGTAGATCTGCTCGCGTCGGTGAACTGGCTACGATTCGGGGACCTCTTCGGGGAAACCGAGGGTTTTGCCTGTGCAATTGCTGACGAGGTTATCATGACGAATAACTACCGGAAATATATCCTGAAGGACGGTACGGTCGACATCTGTCGGGCATGCCGCCGTCCCGGTGAGTCACTCAGGCATATTATTTCCGGTTGTTCTCAGATTGCTAACACCGAGTACTTGCACAGACATAACCTCGTAGCCAGTATTATACACCAGCAGCTTGCTCTTCGATACGGCCTTGTGGACGTCGAAGTGCCATACTATAAGTACACAACTGCACCAGTTCTCGAAAATGGTCGTGCCACGCTCTATTGGGATCGACCTATCATCACGGACAGGACTATTGTAGCCAATAAGCCTGATATCGTGCTGGTAGATCGATCGCAGCGCCGGGCTGTGCTCGTCGACGTCACCATCCCCCATGATGAGAATCTCGTGAAGGCCGAAAAGGACAAGTCCAGTAAGTACCTAGACTTGGCCCACGAGATAACCGCCATGTGGGATGTTGAATCGACGATCATAGTCCCGATAGTCGTTACAGCGAACGGTTTAATAGCGAAGAGTCTCGACCAACACCTTAAGAGTCTCTCGCTAGATGGCTGGATCAAGGGTCGGATACAGAAGGCGGTAGTCCTGGACACGGCGCGGATAGTCCGTCGGTTCCTCTCTCTGCGACCTTAACCACCGGCAGCTTGGGCCCGCCCCGTTGCCGGCGGCACACTAGGTTAGGTTTTTTATAAAGTGTTTATATTTTGTATTGTTTTTGTATGTTGTATTGTATTTTACTTTTATAGACATTTTTATAACAAACCTAACTTGAGAAAAGAAATAAATAAAGGAAATAATAATAATAAGGCCGCAGGGCAGCTTGTGGCGAGCTGTTGGGGAGTAACGACCCCACGGACCCGAGTGCTCCCGAGAGTCGGTCAGGGTCCCCGCCTCCGGCGTGTCTTCGTCGGTCGGAGTGGAACCCCAAGGGGACCCGTAGGACTCTCAGCTCTGGCTTGCCTTAACTGGCCGTCCAGAGAGGAGTCGTCAGAGCTATATGCTCCAGGGGTGGAAGTGTAAATTTGCGTAAGTCGCGAGTTGGTGCAGCGGCTGTCAAGCCACTGCGCAGAAAGCGGTGTACACCTCTCTACACTCCTGAGCCGCCTACACCGGTGTTGCCCCTGGCTGTCTCTTGTGACGGCATTTACGGGGGCCCATCTAGTCAGCGGCGAGTCACCGCCTGCCTCGATAGCAAAGAGAAATCATTGTTATGGCAGGTGTCCGGACCTCTTTTCTATAGCTCCATTTCTGATCCATCCATCCTCCATCACCATAGCCCATTAGTCTTTTCCATTCCTTCTCAATAGTCTCTATACGCCTGCTGGGACCGGTTTACGGATATGTATTTGTGCCCGTGAATGGGTTGCAGCAGGTGTACAACACAGCAAATTTCTCCAAAGGGCCTCTACGTGTTGGATCTGTATCCCCGCGCAAGCCTATCAAAAAACCGGGATTTGTAAGCCCGTGATCCTCAAGGAGATAATAATAATAATAATAAATACTCTTTATTGTTCACCAGAAAATAAACAAATAAAACAACAGACAAAAGAAAACTAAAACAGTGGTAGACAACAGGCGGTCTTATCGCTAATAAGCGATCTCTTCCAGACAACCTTTGGGTAATGGAAACTATCACAATTACATTTAAGAAGTAGGCAAATCAAAACTGAGAACATAAAAATAATAAAAGCCAGGCTATAAACTTACATACATACATAGATATGTAAACATACGTACAATAAAATAATACAATATATATATATAATATAAATTTATTTCAATAAGAGAACATACGCATATCATAACACACAGCTAATTATTACGGGAGAGACAGATAATATTGCTTAAGTTTATTTTTAAAAATGGGTAAAGACTCAGAACGTCTAACATTGACAGGTAGGGAGTTCCATAAACGCACAGCTTGGAATGTGAAAGATTTAGCATAAAATTTTGAGTTTGAAGAAGGAACACAAAGAAGGAAATTTTCTGCACACCTAGCGGAAGTAACATAGCTAAAACATCTTTTGAGGTAGCGGGGAGTAGCAGGGTTGAAAAGGATGCCAAAAAGAAGAGAAAGGACATGAAAGTTACGCTTGAGTCGGATAGGGAGCCACTTGAGCTGAGAACGGAAACTGGATACATGGTCATATTTTCGCAACCCAAATATGAACCTTATACACATATTTTGTATTCGCTCAAGTTTGTTAAGCTGCTCCTCCGTTAGGTCGATATAGGACACGTCAGCATAGTCTAAAATAGGGAGGAGCAATGATTGAGCAAGCGCAATTTTAGTCGTAATGGGAAGTAAGTTACGAAGTCTGCACAAAGAACGCACGGCAACAAACATCTTCCTGCTAACCTCATTCATCTGCGGCACCCAGGAAAGAGTGCGGTCAAAAAATATTCCAAGATTTTTTACTGTCGTGGAATAGGGAATAAGAACACCATCGAACACTACTGGTGGAAGGTTAATAAAGTCAACCTTTGGGATAAATTTTGGACTACCTATTACGATAGCTTGGGTCTTGGAAGGGTTAACATGAAGACCATAGCTATTGCTCCACTCCGAGATGCACTGCAAGTCACTGTTTATTGTGGAGATAACCGAAGGTAGATCGGATAGCATACCCTGAGAATAAATTTGAAGATCATCGGCATAAAGGTGATAAGATGAAGATAAATTTTGAGTAATAGAATTGATAAAAATTGAGAAAAGTAGAGGAGATAGTACGCCGCCCTGCGGGACGCCAGCTAACGTACTGCACCAAGAAGAGCGAGAGTCGTCCACCTTTATACGCTGCCGACGACCAGTTAGATAGCTACGAAACCAATCAATTACCGCAGGAGATATGTTAAGAGAATTCAAAATCGCCAAAAGGATGTCAAAATCTACAGTGTTAAAAGCGTTGCTGAAGTCCAACAACGTTAAGACTGTCAATTGGCGATCATTCATACCCGACCGTATATCATCTGTGATTTTGACTAGTGCAGTAGCCGTACTATGCCCTGAACGGAAGCCGGATTGGTAGGGATTAAGGAGGTCATTTCGGTTTAGGAAAGAGGTAAGCTGCTGGAATACTAACCGCTCGAGGACTTTAGATAGGAAAGGGAGAATGGAAATTGGACGATATTCTGAGAGTGTAGAAGGATTAGATTTTTTAGGTAAGGGAACAATATCAGCATCCTTCCAAAGTGAAGGAAAAGTACTTGAAGACACGGATTTGTTGAGGATGCTGGTGATAACAGGGACAAGGACATCAAGGAGAGGAAGGATCATATTACGACTAATGCAATCAGAACTTACTGCATTGGAGGTTATAGATAAAATGTTTCTCTTAACATCACTGTCGGTAAATTGAATAAGATGGAACGGGGATGAGTCTGGAGTTGGAAGAGATGAAAGGTAATCAAGGGTCCTGAGCTTAGCAGGGCCACTAAAGATTGCAGAACTGGAAAAATGTTGATTCATAAGATCTATATCAACATCATTAGAAGAAGTGCTAGACTGAGTTTTGCCAACTCCAAGAGACCTCAGAAACCTCCACACCTTAGCAGGGTCACCATTTTCAACTGACTTGTGAATATGTCGTCTTTGTGCATCTCTGCAAGTAGTACTGCATCGGTTGCGTAAAGCATGGTATCTGGCTTTGTTGTTATCCGAGGGATTACTTTTATATTTTGATTTTGCCAGATCTTTCCTACGAATAAGCGTCTTAATTTCAGATGTAAGCCAAGGTGCAGGAAGATGCTTGACTTTTATTGGACGTACTGGAGCATGCACGTCGTACAGCTGAGTAAGAAGGGAGTTAAATACGTTAACTTGTTGGTCGACACTATCAGCTTCCACCACATTAGTCCAATTGAGTTTTGTAGCATCATCGCGAAGGGTCTCCAAATCCATCCGACTAAAATTGCGCTGAAATAGGGTTTTTGCTTTTAACTTTGGGGGACGAATTTTGTACGATAAATAGAGCAAATCGTGGTAAGAAAAAGCGTCCGCCGCAAGTTGACCATACTTGGCAACATGAGAAGAAGAAGAAGTAAGAGTGAGGTCTAAAAGTGAAGGAGAACAATTAGGAAAATGGTGAGTGGACTGTGAGGGCAAAATACTCAAGTTGCAGGCTGTAGCAATCGATTGGAGAGATCTAGAACGATGGTCATTTTTAAGAAGGCAGGTATTGAAGTCACCCATGATGATGTGGTGATTGAAGGACGGCATCAAATCTTCAAGGAGTTTCTCAAAAGAGGCGAAATAATTTACATTAAGGGAGGGTGAGTAAAATACACCAAGAAGGAGTTTAGTGTGAGAAAAGGTTATATCAAGAAAAAGGTATTCAGGAACATCGGAGGATGAAGACGGTGCTGACATGCTGACAATAGAAAAAGGGATTTGGGAGCGAAGATAAATTGCAACTCCTCCGCCACCTCTTAAAACGCGATCGTTCCGAATAAGGCCAAAACCTGGTAAAGAGTAAGAAGTTGACGGGAGACAAGGCTTCAACCATGACTCGGAAACGAGAATCGCATGGATGTTTTGAAGGTCAAAAGATATAGAAAAATCGGTAAAGTGAGCAGGTATGCTTTGAGCATTTAGGTGAATAATATTAAAATTTTTGGGTACCACGCTAAATTCTGAGTCTAATAAATCATGAAGCGAGGGTGGTAAACTATGAAAACTGTCGTCGCTAGCTTCAATTGAAGAAAAAGATTGAAACTGATCACTGAGATCACTTTCGGTGCTGTAACTGTGCTGTGACATAATAATAATTATTTAAATAATGTGCTATATTATTATATATATAAACGAAAAAAAAAAAAAAAAATTATAATAAAAAAATGTGTATATAAAAACAATAATAAATATAAAATATTAACAAACAAATATTCTAATCTAAATATTACATTACCCGCCAGCAGTAAGAAGAAAACTTATACATATTAACTATAATTAAATTACCACGAACAAAACGCAACATTATGCTCTGGCAACACTGCGTGCTCCTGTCACTCACTCCTCCGACTATTTTTGGAAAGTATTGACTTGACAATTTGACAATGACATATGTAAAACGGTAGTGAAACAAAATAAAATAAACGTAAACAGTTAACTAAAAAACGAAGTGGGTATAAAAAATATTCCATTATACTACTAAATTAAAAAGGAGTGCAGAAGCTATAGTTTTAACTAAATGTTAAGATTTTAGAGGGCTCTAAGCATTACTTAACGTTGCGTCTGGGTCTCCTAGTGGGCTCCGTGGTTGGCACCGACGCCTCCTTGCCAGCCGATGTTGAGGCCACATGTGTTCCAGGTGCAACCGAGATGTCCTTAAGATGGTCCAGGCTGGTTACTCTGCGCCGGTTTTTGTCGGCATCAAGAACAAATATGCCACCATTCCAGGACCAGCAATTGCGAACACCAAATCGTTCCCGAGCAGACATAAAAAGTTCGTGACGGGGCTTTGTTAAAAATTCGCCAATGGTGACGCCTGTGCCCTTCAAAGCTGATTTGCCGAACCATATCACATCCCTCTTCGATATGTCCTGAAACTTCACCAGGATAGGCTGCGATTTTCTGCCCTGAGCCTTACCCAATCGATGACACCGCCGAATGTCTGCCATTGATATTTCTCCACTGACTTGCTTCAGCTTCTCCAATACCAGGCCAGTTGTATCTTCGGAGTCTGAGCCCGAGCCCGAAGCAGATGGTTTGATGCCATGCAGAAGTAACATTTTCCGGCGAGAACGCATCTCCATGTCATCGACTTGAAGAGCTAAGAGTTCTACCTGCTTCTGAAGCATATCCAGGGACTGCAGAATGAAGCTTCTAAAAGATTCAAAGTCAGCGGCCACTACTGAAGTTGTTGCTGTTGTCGAGCTGCCACAACCAGCCTTCTCTAAATCGGTCTTCAGCTTAGCCATCCGGGTGTGGAAAGTGTCAGCAAGCTCAGAAATGGACTTTTGAATATCTCCAATTTGTGCCATTATTTTCAATAAGTTTATGTGAAGTGGTATAAAATTAATAAGACTGGATTTTTATATATTACTGCTGGAGGGTGTAAGTTACTAACTTTTCATTAAAATTTTACCAATTATATTACCAAAAATGTAACTTTTTCTCTTTTTAATTATTAAATTACTTTGCAAGCAGTGTTGATTGTTTTGTTGACCTACCCGAAAAAAACAATGTCAAAGTCAAAGTCAAATAATTCTTTATTCAAATTGGAATAGCAACAAACTCTTTTGAATCGTCTAGATATGAAAACTACTTCCGGTTCGAACCCTACACCGCTGACCCAAGAAGAACCGGTAAGAAACTTGGCGGGAATTATTTTTTCAAACAATGATGGTACATCTTACAACTAACATGCATTAAAAAAAAACATAAAATTGATTTTAAACAAATTGAAATATAATAATAATAACAAGAGATGTGAAGTCTCTAAAAGTCACAACATTTATAAGTAATAATTTATAGAGAAGTAAGGTTTCTCTCCGAATAGGTATATAATAATAACATTATATAATGCACGTTTGGAGATGTACAAGGTCTCCAAGCGTAAATTATCGTAATTGAATGTCATGACTTTAACAAATTAATAATTAAATCCTAAATTACTCCCACGGTGTTTTATCATTCATGATTTTCTTACCAGATAATGCTGACTAATACTTGGTGGTTGTTGAGGGAACAGTGCCTCAAGTGTTTACACATTGCATTCTGTAAACGGCTATAATGCTCCTTACATTAATAAATTTCGAATTTGCGAATCTGCAAATTTCGATCAAGAGATAAAGAGAGTTAAAAGTTGATAGAATACTGTAATTCACTGTGAACGGCCTGTGTTATTTCGTGACCTTAACCTCACTTGCACAATCTCGAGTTAGGCCGCAAACATGAGGTTAAATTAACAGTATTTTTTTTATGTGACGATGGTAGACAGCTGAGCTCTCAGCCCACCTGATGGAAAGCGGAAACTGAGGCCCATGGACATAGTGACTAAAAAATCGCCTATGCGCTGCCTACCCTGACTTAGATGGATTGCCTCTATGCCAGTAATATCACCGGCTATCTTACTCCCAAACCGGAACACAGTACTAACTATTTAGCGACAGGTTAATGGGTAAGACGGTAGTAGCTATCCGGGCGGACCCTGACGACGAGGTCCTACCACCAGATTCTGTGCCACCAGCAAAAGTAGTGTCAAAAATGGTTAAGTCCAGACTTAACCATTTAACCCCGTATAATGCCTTAAACTGAAATACCTAGTGGTGCAGGTGAAGCAAGGAGGTTGTATATTTTCCTTTTATAACTTATAAATAAACAATAATATATAATTTGCCGATTACAATAATCACTACATAATAAAAATATTATGTTGGTACCTACAACCAGACCTTGTAATTGGTAAATACGAAACAATAACAGGGACGTTCATTTTCATATTCTGTGTAAATATCAGAAGAAAAACAAAAGTCTATATTGAATGTCAGAAACGTATACAGCATTGTTATCTAGAAGAATTTCTCCTTGACGGGAGACAAGACAAGTTTCTTTGTAATATTTTACTTTCCTTTACTTAATATCTACCTACTCATTTGTGTGTTTCAGAGATTCGGAGGAAATTGAAATTGGTTTGAGATTTTGACAGCCAATGTAAAGAATGCTTATCGTGAGTTATGTTAAGTTAAACATTAATTCAAGAAGCAAAACGTGACATCTCTTCAAAACTTACGAAGAATTTGCAAGAAACATCACAACAAAAAAGTCAAATGGCTGTCGCCGGGAGCTAGCTAACATGTAGATTTTAACTTTGGCAAATAGTTTTTCTACTAAACTGGAATCTAGTCAATGAAGTGGATTTCTTAGCCCGTCAACGCTTAGTGCCTATTTTTAACTGACTTTAAAAATAGTAGGAGGGTCTTAATTCGACTGTATGTTTTTTTACTGACAGCCATTTTTTGTGAAAAAATCTAAAGTTTAAGAATAGACTCTTGGCCGTATCTAATATGAAAAATACCTAAAATATTACACCAATCAACTGTATACTTACCTCATATATCACAGAAACATCACATTAAATACGATGCGAGGCAGAAAACTAGTTTTTCACACTTACTCAGAAAATTAAATCAACCAACTAGTGATCTACTTTCGAATTCTATTTCACTAGAAGCTCGTTATAGCCTAACTCTATTAGAGCCCTGTTGCAATGAAATGGCGCCGCGAATAACGAAATCAGCAGCCTGTATTCTGTGCATCTTAATCTCATTCCAATGCTGCCTGGCTATCAAGGTTTTCTGTGCGAAGCGATTGGATAGACGCAATAGACAAGAAAAGCTAACTACTTTAGTTGACTTGCACTATTTAGGATTAGGCCAGTGACACGTGGATAAACAAATAAGTACATTAAGTGAGAGTAGGACATTACGGAATGACAACAAATGATATCACTGTACTGTCATAAATGACAAACACTAATTTTAATAATAATAATATTATGATATTCATTGTACTTATTATAGTTTCATGCAAAATAATACATATTTTCAAATTATCTAATCAATATACATTTATGCCGTGTTCCTGATTGGACAAGTTATCCTTGTGCAATTTTTCCACTAATTCCTCTTTGTTTCCTGAAAGTGGTAAATACCTAGACTTTAGCTAATTTTTTAACTGAGCCACTGTAAATTCCTGCAAATCCTCCTCCCGCGTGCTGTCCATTATGCCGTTGTTTCTTGAAGCAATGGAAATATAACGTATTTCCTTTCTTTTTTAGTGAGTATGAAACGTATACCCCGTTAATTAACAAAAATACGAAGTATTAGATTATATAACTCCAGATTTAACTTTATTTTCCGATTTCGTCCGCGCGACATGTAAGATTGAAACAACGTTTTCGGCCATAATGCTTTTTTTTTATCTCTCACTTTTACGCTAAGGTTATCCTATGTATTTCTCTTTCACACACTCATCCACTCATCTCAGTCTAACTTAAGTATAATTGACATTATTCATGCATTCTGTCTCATTCACTCAAAATACGTTTCAATTTACATAAACATGTACCTTACAAATACATATAAGACAACTTGTAAGTACGGCATATAATTGTAATAGATAAAAGAAAGCAAAACATTTACAAGTCATTGAAGAGTTCATGAATTTTAGAGTCGAGAATTAACTTTTCTGACTAAAGCAGGTAATTGCTTACGCTGGCGTGTTTTATCTTGCCAGGCATAATTCTTGCGAGACTAAACTAGGGAACGAAAATAGTTTGGATACTTACGAAATATAATATTTATCGAAATACAAAAATAAGCCGCTAAGGCAAAGTGGGCTACTTTTAGCTTAGAAGGTACTGTTTGATATTTTCCTGTTCAAGTAAAATGTCCTTTATATTAATATCAAGTGAAAAATGTTTTTGTAGAATTTATTTTGGTCAGGTTATTTTTCTTGAACAAGTTCAAATTATCGTCTGGAACAAACTTTCCCCTACTTTGTGGAATTGTAGGAAAATAAATATACATTCTAAGGAAGCTAAACAAAAGTTCTGCTATCGGTTAAACAAAAGCATGGCTTTGGAACATTACGCAACATTTATAAATAATTATTTGAATTTTAGCTTTTGTGATGCAAAAGCAACAAAATTCAGTAACTACGCGTGACATGTTTTGGAGAGCCTAGGTTTCCATTATCAAGCACTAAAGTTCTCAAGCTTTTCTTCATTATTTATATTCATAAATAATTATTTCATATTATAACATATGTAGGGTGATGAAAGTAAAATATTCTTAGGGAGATACACTCAACAATGCAAGGCGTCAATACTTTGTAGATAATACAAAGCTTGCACATTAAACACAAAGCTCCGCAAACCTTCAATACTATTTGCAATCGGATCAAACTCGGTCCCGAGTTGGAACTGCAAAATCCGCAAACGTAGCAAAGTGTGTGGATGCCGGAACAAGAGCGCGACAATTATAAGCGCCTGCCGAGCTAGGGAAGCTAGACGCTGAGATCAATTTGGTTCATCATCATATCAGCCGAATGACGTCCACTGCTGAACATAGGCATTCCCCAATTATTGCCACAATGCCCGATCCTGCGCCACCCGCATCCAGCGGACTACTGCGATCTTCACTAGCGAGATATATCAGTCTACCTTGTTGGGAGCCTACCCACGCTGCACTTTCCGGTACGTGGCCCCTACTCTAGGCCCTTTCCGCCTCAACGGCCATCGGTTCTTTCGTGCATGTGTACGTGGGGTTGCACAAGGTACTGTTAACTCTGCTTCATCCAAAACCTACCAACCACGTTCTGCAGGCAGTTGTTGCTCCAAACTGCGATCAAAAATGTCTCTATTTGAGACTTATTCTGCAGCAAATGATCATCCTGTTCTGCGACTGAAGTGGCCCGTCTACGTCTACATGCAACATTACTGAAAAAATTTTGAAACTTTGGTATTTTGGTGGATAATCTCGTTTCGAATTCTTGAGATACTTACGTGCTTTCCATTGCACGTTGAATGGCATGTAGTCGGTGAGCTAGCCAGACCGTTTTGTCACAATCAATATAATGTAGGTAGTGCAAAAAAAGTGTAAAATCATTAATATTAATAGGTAAAATTAACATATCATATCGTAGTCATGGAAACTCCATTAATAAAAATGCAATCTTATAACTGGCGGAAAATGAAAACTTTTGCTCCTTGCAATATAGATACATTGGTCATATTATACTGGTCTGCGAGAAAACTCGTTTTTGCTCGCGCAAGCTTCAGTAACAAAGGTTCAGGTAATCCATTGCAGCCCGCGGCCACAATGGAGTTTAGTCGATTAAACCGCGCCAAACACTCGGCACCTGCGGGAAAAATAGCACAATGAATAAGCACGGATTCGCGCTTGGGAAAATGCACCTTGGACCTTTTCTATAGTAGAAATATATCCAGTGTTGCAATCAAAGGTAACAATTGAAGAACAGCTTGCAATGCAGCGTTTACTATGGGGAATATGTTTGTGGGATTGGAAGATTACCTATAGTGCATGCTGTAATCTGTTTCAACATTTGGTATATCAGCTCTTCTCGCTTTTCTTTGATTCGGTGTTCGATTTTTTTTTTTTCATATAATTACAGCAGCTTTTTGGTCCGGCTTATATTTTTCATTTAAAGTATTTTTGGAAGGGTTTATTTTATTTAAATACTTTGGTACAAGTTTGCTTGTTCCCTGACCTACGTTTTGGTAGCTTATCGTCGGGGATAGCGCAATACCGCGTAACTACCAAAGCAGATAGAGTTTAAATATCAAACAATTGACACTCAAATTGACCCTAATTGAATTTGTTAGTTACGCGGTATTGCCCTTGCATTTTTATTACTACAAATAATACAGATAGGATGACAAACGTCAAAGGGAACTCTCAGAAAATACACACAACTAAATGTTATTCTTGCTGTTTGGGCTGTTAGTACATTGCAGCTACTCCGAATAACAAATATACTTAAATGATGCTCCTACTACAGTATACGTATATCCAATATCCATTAAGATATTTTATTACGTAACTTCTACTTACAAGTTAGATTGCTCAGATCAATCATAGTACGGAAATTAGTTAAACCAAATGTCATCACTTCGCAAGTTAACTTATTGAAACTTATTGCATCAGAAGTAAGTCTTACGCGTACAAGTTCTGAGCTAAGCGAGCGCTGTTATTAGCTAAGTTTAATACTAGACCATTAAATCTTATTCCTTGGTGTTGCAACGTAAGTACATAATTTAAACGGTATTTAGGGAGAACTTGGCGATATGAGTGATATACAACTCAAAAGCAGACTTAATTAATGTGCATTTCAACTGCACTTTGTAGGTACTAAGTTGAACGGAGTACATTTGTACATTACGATTACATAATATCATAATTTACTTTATTTCCTCCCCAGCTTAGTCGGTAGTGACCCTGAGGACCTCGCGATAAGCGAAAAGTAATAAATGTATTAGAATGATAGATCCAAATCAAAAGACACATGACGATTTTCAATACAATAGTCTTGTGATTTTTCGCTCAAGTTTGTCATTCTGTATGTATACCGTTCGTCAGTAAAAATACAAAATAAATGGGAACATACCTAAAAACTTGGATTATTTCATAATCACGCATTTTTAGAACACAATCTTGGTTTTATTGCCAACTTAAAACCTAAAACCTTGAGTTCACATAGATTTTTAGTCGAAATTATTGATATTTATCACTATATGTGTCAAAGACGTCAAATGCTATAGAAAGTCAGCCATATTTGTTTACTTTTTTTAGATTCTCCTGAAAAATGATATAGTGAAAGTGAAAGGGCCTCCGTTTGGGTTCCGGTGAGAGCATCTCTTTTTGTGCTTATCACAAATATTTCTCTTTTTAGCATGATCGTCTTCTATGCATTTAAGTGTCTATTTATTCTATAAATATAATATTCTCGATCCGTACCCACAACACAAGCCTTAATTGAGCTTGTCTTGGGACTAGGTCCATTAGCATAAGATTGGCCTTTCACCTCTATATATTTACTTTTAATTCAAGGTTTGATACGATGATTTAAAAACGTACCTACGGGCGGGATCAAAAGGTAAAAACCTCCGTGCGGGTAAAAAGGTCTACTGTGTCTAACTCCTAAATCAAAGGTCCTTTTGGGATCGAAGTGGCAGTAGAACGAAAGGGTTACTGGGTGAAAGGGCTTAATATGCTTAAAATACTTTAACTCAAAAATAACTAATACGGAGAAAACTTTTCCAAAGATGAAGAAAAGGGTACTTAGGTCGCTACTTGTAGAAACTCTCTACTAAACACAAAGTGGACAACCTGAAGTCTTTGTTAAATACCTTTCTTTTTTCTCATAAACGACGCTTTGTAGAGTAAATTCTGTACGGAGAGAAGCAGGGCAGCCGGTGGTTTGTTAATAATTAAAGACTTACCTTCGTCCTTGCAAAAGGCCGTTAAATTAAACCTGCATATTCGTTCACGTCTGCCATTTCCGCAGTATGTGCTCCTCGTCATAAATTAGGTGAACATAACGACTCATTATGAGTATACATAATAAATAAAATATCTTGGGACATCTTATACAAATCGACCTAGTCCCTCGATAAGCTTAATTTTAAGGCTTGTGATGTGGGTACCAAGACTGCCAAGCGACGATATAAATAATACATAGATACATACATATAGTTAAATAAATAGACAGCCACGATCAATGAACAAATATTTGTGATAAATAAATACACAAATAATTCTCTCCCCAGGATTTGAACCCGGAACCTTCAATTTCGTAGGCAAGGTCACTATCAACTAGGCTATGGAGGCTGACACACTAAATAACAGATTGAATTCATTTTGGCGTTTCATATTTGTAACAACAATAAAGCAAAAATCCTGGAACATACAAATTATATTTCAATATCATTGTCGTTCTCAGAAGTTTGCTTTTTATCTACCGTTAACCAATCTATCCACCTACACTTTTGTATGCAATCTTTATGGAAATATGTACGAAAAACCGAGTAGGTACCTAAATTTTTTACATACTCGTAATGCATTACACATACTATACCCGGGCGCCGGGACGACGCCGGATGGTTATGTAGGATATGTTTCTAATGGGTAAAAAACAAGAACCGACATGCAGGTTCTGCCAGGAATCAGAGGAAACTGCTATGCACACCCTCTGCTCCTGCGGACCACTAATGTACAAAAGAAGTATTCACCTGGGTAGGCAGGTACTTCAACCTCACGAGGTACAGAATATTACAGCCCAAAGAATCTGGAACTTCCTAGACTCAACGGGTATTAGTAATGAACTATAAAACAGGGCTACCACAATAGATCGCAACCGGTCGATACGGCAAATTTTGTAGCCCTTATCTACAATAATAATAATAAAATAAATAAATATCTTGGGACATCTTACACAAATCGACCTAGTCCCACGGTAAGCTCAATTAAGGCTTGTGATGTGGGTACCAGGCGACGATATATATAATAGATAGATATATATAGATACTTAAATACATAGACAGCCATGACCAAGGAATAAACATTTGTGATAAATAAATACACAAAGAATGCCCTCGCCGGGATTCGAACCCGGAACCTCCAGCTTCAGGCAGGGTCACTACCAACTAGGCTACGGAGGCTGACAAATAATAAGAATGTAGGATTCCCAGGTCTAGCCAAGATTTCATTCTGCAATCGTATACGATAAGCGATAACTCATAATTGTATGAATATGACATATTCGAACGAAAAGTCTCGTGACTATGTCCATACATTATTATGGTCACGTGACTTATCGCTTATCGCATTCGATTGCAGAATGACATCTTGGCTAAGCCTGCAGGGCCTCATTAGGCCTGAGAATCCAACGTAACCATCCAGGTCCGTCTCGGCACCCGGGTAGTAATGTAGTAAATTTCGAATGACATATTCGAACGAAAAGTCTCGTGACCATTTCCATACATTATTTTGGTCACGTGACTTATCGCTTATCGTATACGATTGCAGAATGGCATCTTGGCTAGGCCTGCAGGTCTACCCACTAAACCCCCCACTAAACCATCAGCCTATGTTAGTCCACTACTGGACGTAAGCCTCCCCTATTAACTATGCGTATAGATGCAGACGCATTAGGAGGTAAATGCCCGTAATCGCCACGCTGGGCAAGCGGATTGGCGATCGCAGTAATGTGTCCACTATGATGGCGCTGCTGCCCATCATCAATCTTTTATCAAATAATGGTCGACTTTTACGACACCCGCAGGAGGAGTTGGGGTGGTGACAAATGTATTCTTACTGCCGTCACCACACGGCCAGCTACACGGCCACTAAACCTAGTATGCTTTATTGGTTTGTATTCCTAAACATAAACTAAAGGAACAAAATTATGAGAAACACAATTGGAAATACGTTCCCGTCGGAACGCAAAATGGGAAATACTCCGGCAAACGAGTGACAGGACAAGCGAGTCTATGAATAAGTAATCGTTTTACCGCAAGCCATTGGATTTAGGGACTGACGTTCTCTATCAAGGAAGCAATTTTCTGCCGGTAGCAATTACATCTCATATTTTTCAAATGTACTAAAAGTATTATGATACAGTACCTACTTACAAACCTCAGCAAAATTTGGCTTTGGAGAAAGTCTTCGTATTTTGTACAGTATTTAAGAAGTAGTATATAAGAAGTGGTATTATTAGAGATGATGGTAAGAGACCTGACGGTGTGTCTTTCGTTCCTTGGAGCTTGGGACGGATGTTGGTATGGAATGCTACTTGCGTAGACACCCTGGCACCGTCCCATCTTCAACGAACTACGTTTAAGGCAGCCGCTGCGGCTGAAAATGCCGAATTTTTAAAACGTAATAAATATAAGGGCCTCGACAAAGAGTACGATTTTGTACCGTTTGGCGTAGAAACTTTAGGTTCTTGGGGCCCCAGCGCACGCAAATTGTTTGCTGAGATCGCGAAACGTCTGGTTGATGTAACTAAAGACCGAAGAGCTGGCGACTTCCTCGCACAACGCATCAGTATTGCGATACAGCGAGGAAATGCCGCCAGCATCCTCGGTACAATGCCACAAGGGCCAATCTTAGATATAGGTTAGGTTAAGTAGATTAGTTAGATTTAATCTATGTACATAAATTGTAGTTTTGAAAATAAATATATTAAAAAAAAAAACGAAATAGTATTAAATATTTTCTTCGGTTACCGCGAAGATAACACATGAAATAAAACTATGAAAACGGATAAACTCGGTCTGCGGATGACAGTCATCCGCAGACCACGAATGTGTTCGAAACATCGGAATGAAGTTAAAATTAGTTAATATACGCGAGTTTATCCGTTATCACAGTTTTATTTCAAGTAGTATTAAAATGAGCATGATGTAAATATTAGATCTATGTCATGTACCAAAGAAAAAATACCGAAGTTTATCAACGCCGGCGGCCGTGTGGTGACGGCAGTAAGAATACATTTGTCATAACCCCAACTCTTCCTGCGGGTTTCGTAAGAGTCGATAAAGGGATTGAAGTGTCACTGACCGTTATTTGATAAAAGCTATATAGGCTGATGATGTATGTATGTATCAACGCCGGAGTACCGGAGTGGCCGAGTGGTTTAGGTATCAGACGTGAAAGCTGAGGACGTGGGTTCAAATTCCACATTCGACGTTGGTAAATTCCGGTATTTTTTCTTTGGTAGATATATGAAATCCAATATTTTAAATTATGTACATAGTAGTGTTACTACTTAAAACAAAATACAACTCAAAAATATAATATAAAATTGTTTATGTCAGATTTACTATCATCAGCTCCCCAGGTACCCAAGATAACAGTCGTACCTTGAATCAAAAATCGAAAAGTCAAAAATGTATACCTATTTGTCAATCGCACAAAAAACGATTGCGATGGGTTACTTCACATTTTTCCTCCATAATTTCTCAGATGTCACAAACAAAAGAAATCATTAAATAATTTACCTCCTACTTATCAATATTGAATTCTCGAAAATTTTTCTAGCGTTACATAAGCAACAAAATCTTTGGATTTATAAAAGAGCTCATTTTCGCTTAATACACCTACTCGAAACATGATTTACAGCAAAAATCTCAAATTTGCAGGTAAATGAAAGTGTCATAATATATTATTTTGACGAGGAATTTTCATCAACGGCGCTACAGCAAAAATATTTCATTTTGTGAAATAAGAAATGTTACACCTCGAGCCTAAATATAGGTATAGGTACGCAAGGAGAATTTCAATTTAAAAATGATCTTGATACAATATTGTCAGCCTTCGTAGCCTAGTCGGTAGTGACCGTGCCCACGGAGTTGGAGGTTCCGGGCTTAAATCCTGGCGAGGGCCTTTTTTGTGTATTTATTTATCACAAATAATTATTTATTTTGTTCCTTGGTCGTAGCTGCCTATGTATTCAAGTATCCATATGTATCTATCTATTATATAATATATATCGTTGCTTGGCACGCACTTCACAAGTTTTCATTGAACTTACCGTGGGACTATTAGGTCGACTTGTGTAAGATGTCCCGAGATTATTTTATTTTATTTATACACTACAGGAGAGGTACTTTACTTAAGTTCCTTACCTATAAACACCTACAACGTACCTTCCCGTGCCATTTAAGTTTAATCTAATATTAAAAACAAGATCGAGTTAAGCTTAAGAAGAAAAGTAAAAAGCAGCCTTTTAATAAGCTTAAAAGAAAGTTTCGCTATAATTTTCTCGCCTTAACATCTTCGGGGTAATCCAAAGATTATGCCGGCGGTAGAATAAAACTTTCTCAGTATCAGTTCCGCTACCTTGAATGTACCATGGGTAGCATCTATGTAAATTGCTTTCTAATCCTTCTTTCTATAGGTAAAATATATCCCGTTTTTAGTACAGATGGTGCATTTTTAGGCTCTAGTGCGAGAAGTGGCTCATTTTACCAGAGGCGTAGCTAGAGTAAATGGCGCCCGGGGCAAGCGCCAAATTTGCGCCCCCCCCCCCCTCTCGTTTTCCAAAGTTAACACCTAATATCGACATTGCTAGCAGTAAAGCAGGCCATACACGTAAGGGTGTACCTGACAGGTTTGCCTGTACAGGTCAACTGTTCAGGTAAACCGGAGCGTGTATGTTACAGAACTGTGCAGGTTTTTGCTCAGTTCTGTATCATACACGCTCCGGTTTACCTGAACAGTTGACCTGTACAGGCAAACCTGTCAGGTATTACACCCTTACGTGTATGGCCTGCTTAAATCCATCGCCACTTTACGTGTAGGGGGGAAAATATTTTTACCTAACTAGTGCGGAAAAGTAAACTTTGCTTCGCGTGCGTAAAAAAAAATCGCCGTGCGTTTTTAAGGCACTTGTTATGAAAAAAGTCGTTCGATACATGTGTAAAAACTTCTTTTTAACTCGGGTGATTGTTACGCGCTAGTGCGAGAAGTGGTTCATTTTACGTCAGGTCTTCGGAGGACCAAATGTACTGAAAAACGTCGTCCCAGTATACACGTGCGAAAACCAAATTCGTAACTCGTGTCGATTTAAAGCACTCCCTTCGGTCGTGCTTTAATTTGTTCGCTTGAATCCCTCATTTCGCTCAGGATTCCAGTTTAGAATGCCTCACTACGTTCTAGATTCTATTGTGGAATCCATCGCTTCATCCGGGCGTGAAAATATATCATTTTGATCTCTTGTGATTTACTATTGTTCTATATTTTATTATATTATATTATTTTCTCGGCTTAATTAATATGTATATGTACCTTTACCAAATTGCAACTTTCTAGTACTGCCGGTCTAGTCTGACCTGCCGAAACTAAAAGGGTTCCTAGTTTAGGTAAGTACCCTAAAAAGGGTCACTTTTAGGATACCGCAATCTATCCAAAATTCAACCTACTAGACAGGAAAGGCCCTACCTACTAGGAAAATTTTAGTTTATTTAAAAAAAAATGCGAAACAAAATAAATGCAACTGTGTTCGAACTGAATAGGTACATTTCCAATTTTATCGATGCTAATAATAATAAGAGTAATAAGTACTACATGCAGCACAGGATATAAACTTGTTTCCATATTTTTAGTTTTAAAAATTCTCCAAATGGTTAATATAAAAAAAGATAAAACTATAGAAAGCGAGTTTAAGAAAATTCCATTTTAGCTTTTTGTGAATTTACTCATTAAGAATTTTGATTTATTTATGTGTAAATGATACATAAGGAAATCAAAAATTTTGGTTGGTTTGGAGCCCTCCACAATTTGGCGCCCCGGGAAAATATAGGTACCAAACTAGTATTTTCTGAATTTACGCATAATGATTTTCTTTGTGTATAAATTATGCACAAGGAAATCAAAATAAATTGCTGATTTGGTGCCCTGCCTAATTTGACACCCGGGGAAAATGTAAATTGCCATACTTCTAGCATTTTTTTAATGTATCATTTATGCAAAAGGAAATAAAAAATCTTGGCCGATTTGGCGCCCCCTCTAATAGTTTACGCATACATATTTTTGATTTATTTATGTATAAATTATGCACAAGGAAATCAAAAATTTTGGCTTCAGCAACATCGTAGTGTCGTCCCTTTCAAATCAATATGCGTGAGAAAACGGGACGACACTACAATGTTGCCACTTTTTAATTTCTACTCTTTTTTGCCAGGCTGTAATTTGGCGCCCAGGGAAAATGTACTAATCTAGCATTATTTAATTTACGCATGAAGATTTTCTTTATGTGTAAGTTATGCAAAAGTAAATCAAAATAAATTGCTAATTTGGCGCCCCGCTTAATTTGACGCCCTGGAAAAGTACCAATCTAGAATTTTATGAATTTATATTTTTTTAATGTACAAATATGTAATGCAAAAGGCGATCAAAAATCTTGGCCGATTTGGCGTCCCCTCTATACATATTTACAATAAATATTTTTGATTTATTTATGTATAAATTATGCACAAGATAATCAAAAATTTTGACTCGTTTGGTGCCCCTCCTAATTTGGCGCCCAGGGAAAATGTACCAATCTAGCATTTTTTAAATTTACACATTTTCTTTATGTGTAAGTTATGCAAAAGGAAATCAAAATAAATTGCTGATTTGGCGCCCCGCTTAATTTGACGCCCGGAAAACGTGCCAATCTAGCATTTTATGAATTAAAATTTTTTATTGTATCAATTATGCAAAAGGCAATCAAAAATCTTGGCTGATTTGGCGCCCCTTCTGATAGATAACGTATACAGATTTTCGATTTTTTAACATAGGTATAATAAATTATGCAAAAGGAAATTAAAAATGTTGGGCGATTTGGCGCCCCCTCTAATTTGGCGCCCGGGGCACGAGCCCCCCCTGCCCCCCCCCCTAGATACGCCACTGCATTTTACGTCAGGTCCAAAACTTCGGAGGGCCATCTGTACTAAAAAACGTCGTACGAGACACGTGCAAAAAATTCGTAACTCGTGTCGGATTTCCTGTTTTTCGCACTTGTGTCGTAATGTACTATTTAGGAGCATATTACGAGCAAGATGTGTTGAAAGGAACTTATGGAATCGTTAGTTTTGGCCACGGCAAACCCATGGTAAGCATACTAAGGATACTGTGAACGTATCATACGCAGTAAGGGTAACCCGATAAAAAACTGCAAATTTCAAATAACAAAATCGGATCGATGTAGTTAGGTAGCTATAATTTCATGCTTTGAAATTAACCAGGAGTTCTTAACTTAGCTGACTGTAGCACTTTTGTGTCTCTACTTCATTCCGGTACTCACAGGATAGCTTCTTCGAAACCTCTTCCAAACTATCTTTTCCAAACATTTTTTTCTTTTTTTGCATGTTGTCGTGAACGTATCATTCGTCCCGAGTTCCTTAAAATATCCTTGACTTATCCCTTTCCGACCGGTTTGATATAATCCTGCAAATTACTTTGCAAAAATCCTGTCACGAAGTAAATTGTATTTTCGAGCTCAAACCTATACCGATCAAATCTGCAGACACTAGCCGACACGTAAAATTAGCAAATACCTTAGGGCGGCCGCATCAGTCAGTCGCAAGACAGCGTTGAAGATGGCGATGTATTTTGGTGGGAGTAGGTGCACATGTAAGTTCGTAATTTCGTATATTTGCGGTAACAAACATTCTATTTATTGAGTGATACTTACTCTTAAAGAGTTATATGTTTTTATTTAGCACAAATTAGAATAAAATTAAGTGATTTTGTGTAAACAATATGCCCGTAAATAATAAGTGCACAAAATTGTAGGTTCGGACGGAGCTCGTCATAAATATTTGAACGGATATGCATAATCGGTCTTTGCGCATAAAATGAAACCAAGAAAGATAGTCATATGTTTTGAAGAATTGGTTACATATTTCGTCTAATTCGTTTATTTCATCGTATTTTAATTAGCGTATCCAAGGAACTGGGTTAATAATAATATATCTTGTATTTTCATCTTTGTTAGGCACTCCATAAGTGTCCATACCTAATATCTCTCGAATTGCTTTGGCCTTGCTATTATGAATGTTGCTCTTTTGAACTCTTCTTAAGTTTTGCTTATTCGTGGATGAATGAAGAAAACACATTGTAGAAGGACGTCCAATCTTGATAGTTTCCTGTAAACTTTGCTATGTCTATCTTCGGAAGCTTCACAATATCATCACTAAAGCTAGGTGCGAGATTACTGCTAATTCTGCTTGTGCACGACGTAGTACTTTCTAACATAAGCTTTTTAAGTATTTAACCACAAATATTTTCTTGTTTGGCTATTAAAACCCGTTAATTCCGTTCACATCTTTAAATCTATTGTTGAATTACTGTGGAAAACTCAATGTGTAGTAAATATCGTTTTTTTTTCTTGTGTGAATATGTATAATGTAATGTAATTTACAGATTCTTCGTTTTTCCCAGTCAGTAAAAGTATATATTGCAAATAGTACTGGTTATTACACGTCGACTCCAAAAAATCGTCGCTTTAACCCATTCATCATATTATTATTAGCATTGATAATACATTTTTATCTCCTCGAAATCATGAAGTGAAAATTTTAATTTTTATTTTCTAATTTACCGTCTAAAAGTAGCTTTCACATTTAAAACTCATTTATTTACGTTTGACATCCATCGTTGGGTCACCAATTTACATAGGTGTGCGAAAATTCAACTCAATCTGCCCAGTCGTAGTGTCGGAGTAAATCGGTTGTAACAGACGGACAGATGGACACGCCAGTGATTCTATGAGTGCTCCGTTTTTTTTCTTCTTGTGGTACGGAACCCTAAAAATATAAGATCGCTTATAATAGGAAGTTTTTTCATAAATAATGTGTTTTATTAATGTTTTTATGCATGTCCATACTAATTTGCAAGATCTTGCATTTACGTATAGATCCTGAACGTCACTTTCGTGCATGCGATTTTTTAAATGATAAAAGGCAATTCGATTTTTTTAATTATTTTTTACAAGTATTCGAAGATAATTTAAAACGATCTACATTAATTTTTCATAAGATTTTAGAAAATGTTTGTCTCGGTCGTAAAGGGTTATGCATAATATCCTTACTAGTTTTTGGCGCTGATTTCGCTTCATAATAATATAACTATGCCGAATAGACTAACTACGATTCGTAAAGTAATAAATAATAGATTAAAGACCCATACAATATTCACATAATATATGACAAAATTTCCCTCACAAAGTATTACTGCTAAATAAGGGGATTCATTACTAATTCAATTTTGGCGACATAACAGCATGGCTTCGTTGTGTTGACAAAACTGGCTTTGAATTCGGCAGGTTACCAA
>JALPQI010004348.1:0-75837 GCA_025490895.1 Thaumatotibia leucotreta | reverse complement strand
TAGGTTTTATTTCTTATAAATTGAAAAATAAATTATGATGTGCGATGTGTGCGATGGAAATTTGCTTTGACATTGACAGTGACAGCATAGCACAGCACAGCTGACAGATCATAAAACATTCAATTCCGTGAGCGTTTGTTTTTAATCGAAATGTAGTGTCAAACAGTGTACAAGCTTTTAATAACATGTCTCAAACAGACAACTGCGACATGTCTATAGAAAAAGAGAAAAACAGTTATCTTTCTTTTCATTTTAGCTCGTCTCGGTGTAATTGAAGTGAATCTGCTGCTATTTGTGATAGATAACGTTGCTCTTGTAATTTAAATAGTGAAGCATAAATAATTTGTGCTTAGCCGCTCATCATGTCTGAGGAGCCCGACACGCCACCTTTCAGCACCGTCGATATTAACAATGAAAGCCGTGATGACGAGGATCTTTTTGCATCAGCGGTCCAGGTATCTTATTAGAATCCTGTTTGTTTTGTTATAAGTGCCTGTCCCGCCCCAAATGTAATCGTATCCCGCCAAGCCGGCTCTGCAGCCGTCAACGCCCCCTTGTTCCTGTCACATACACCCATTATTTTTCTTTTAAATTATAATTACATGTCTGTATTGGGATGTTACTAATTAGCCATTATTGCAATTCTGCTGAATGCTTAATTAGCGTTTTTAGGTTAATAGTCACCTTGAACATCATTGAGTTTCTAGTTTGTTTGTATTTGTGAGATACTAAACAAGTTTTTAAATAGTAGTATGCATTTACCAGCACATAGATACAGTACAGACCACATACTTGTTTGTAAGATTAGGTATTTAAGATAATGCTGCAGATTATAATTGATATGATGAATGAATAGTGTTTATGGGCTTGTCAGTTTAGTCATTTTTATAAACCTGGTCATCTAGAATAAAACATTTTTCACATCAGCAATATCAGCAAAAAAATATTTAATTACTTACATTTTTGTGCTTTATGTCTCTAATTTCCAAAAAAAAAATTGTTTTATTTTAGTTCTCATCATTAATAATAGTATACATACATTGATTGATATGTAATTTGTTTCCCTTTGTAAGGTTTTATTATTTTGTAAATTAATAAATACACATTATGGAACTTTATATATAAAAATAGCAATTCATATATTTTAGGTGTTTTATAAAAGTTTTACAGTTTTGTCTTTACAGACCAATCTAACGACAATTTTAACGTAGTATTAATTAATTTATTATTTAAAACTTTAAATTCAAAAAAATCTGTCTATTATAATAAATTGTATTTTCGTTTTGTAAATTGAAAACAATTTCAAATAGTTGCCAAGTTTCAATTTTTTGCCTCTGTGTTTAAAATATGTATCATTGTACAACTCATAAAATAACATTATTTTATTTACATGGCATGACAAAAAGTTCTCTGTCTTAATCGGTTTAAAATGTAAAATTTTAACTATACACATGAAATGGACTCATTCCATTAGATAATGTTTAAGGAAATATATATTTATCCTCATTCACAAATGCAGTGATGCATATTGCAAGTGAGACTATATTTAACAATTTACTCTCTTGCCACAAATACTAAAAAATGAGGTTTTGGTCTCTTACAAGATTATTAACTGTGAGTTTCTCTACAGTAGCTATAATTATATACTAGTATATTATAGTCTAGTTTTTACAGTATGTGTAATCAGTAATATTTTATAAACCAGCTTTGTTCCGAATGTGATATTTATACAGGAAGAAGTGATGTAATTGTTAGTAAAAATGCTCTAGTTCAACCTATTTCAATCTAGAATTAGGATCCAGCAAAAATCAGAGGTCACAGACTCTTGGAAAATAAGGATCTAATGAAATTTCAACTGTAATTCAATCTTTCATAAAACATGTCAGAGTTTCTATCAAATCTAATCTTGCTTTTTATTATAGGAAGTTAGCCTGGACCCTGAGGTGAATGGGACCCGGGAGACACTGGACCAGATTTCTATCAGTGATGCTCCTGTCAACACGGGATCTATCGGAAGCCCTGTCATGGAAGAGGTACTTATACAGATTTTCAGCGTCCAATTGAAACTTAAATCTAATAAGGTTGTATACAATAAGGAAACTCTATGCTTAACTCTTAAAATGAAAATTAAGTTATCCTTGCCACTGAATCTCAGTATTGTTTCATTACTGATTGAGCAACCCATTGTAGAAACTGCATATCTACTTGATAAAACAATTTTGGACTTAATTGAACTAACTGAATGAAATATTTAAAATTTCAAAAAGTAGTAACAAAAGTAGCATGGAAGCAGATTCATAGTTGTGAAGTAAATAAATATAGATGGCATGAATAGGTAACAATATTAATGTACTATTGAAAGTCAAGTATTCATTTTAATAAAATAAATTACCTACACATTTTTATTTTACGAATTCTCCAAAACAACATAGTAATTACATTAATGTATTTGAATGTGGCCAAATATTATTGTTACCGGTTTCATTTTACACAGATAATAGAGCAGTTATTATCTTGACATTATTGGAAAAGATAAACCATGTGCATATGACTCATATCAATTATTAACATAATATGAAACCATGTTATTGAAATAAAGATAAAAGAGTCAGGTTTGAAAAGGTACTAATTTAAAATGTTGAAAAACATGTTTCAATTACAATGCAGTTAAATCAATTACAATTACGAAGAAAATGTATACCGTATTTACTAAGAACATCCATTGCTGCTCACTTTTAGCGAAACAATTGCTATAGGGGAAAATTAAATTAATAAAGAGTATAAGTAGTTGCCAACTTACCATCCAGCAATCATCATCATCATCAATAAGCCTCCCCAATTTCACGCCACCGTTCTCAATCCAGCAATATCTTTGAAGGAATAATAACAGTGATAGGTTGCATTGTACTATGCAATGGTGTCATTGTAATTTGATACAAACACCTATAATTCTACAAAGTACAATTAAAGCAAAATAAACTTATTGTAATACAGCGGTCCTACTGCGAAATGCGAAATTCTATCTCACTCTAATGACGCCCTCGTTTGAGTGACAGAGAATAATCCTCGAAATTTACGAGTTTCGATTTTCGCGGTAGTAGGCCAGATGCAAAACAATATTCTATAGGCGGCCAAGCTTACACATCTACATTTTACAAATTTGCCGCCTTTTCTACCGACAGTTGATATTTGCTAGATTATAAATCTCTACGTCTTGGCTAGGACAATTAGTCTAATGCGGGAATTACAGTGACTCGTCCGCGGCACCCGAATGTCGGTTGCCTGGCACCCTCATACTAAAGATAAAGATATATTTATTTGCAAAAAATGTAGTAATTAGCATAGGTGAAGTAATTTGACTATTAATAATAATAATAATAACCCCGCGGGGGCAGCTTGTGGCGAGCTGACGGTGAGTGGCGACACCGCGGACCCCTATTCCAGAGGGCCCTTTTATATGGCCCTCGCCTCTGTGCTTGCCTTGACCGGCCGGCCAGAGTGGATTCGCAAGAGCGGGACCTATGCTCCAGGTTGGAAGTGTAAAATGTCATAACGCCGGCGGCCCTTGAACGGATTACCGGGATCTGGCTACCGCAGTCTCACCTCTCTACAACCTCATAGCCGCTCTTAAGTGTTGCGCTATTGTCGCACTGTGCGTGCGGCCGTTTGTAGGGCCCACTAAATGAGTTGGCGAGTCACCACCTGCCTTTTACAATTTTGAGACTGATTGTCACGGCAGGTGTCCGCTAGTCTCCTCCCATAACCCAGTATCCAGTCCATCCAATATACCAACCATAGCCCATGACCTTAGTTTCCATCGCAGTCACAGTGCTGCACTGCAATAGTCTTTGCACCTGGCGGGGACCATCTCCGGACGTATCATATTGTGCGGTCGGGGATGGTATCCGCCACGTGTATCCTTGCTTTATATTAATTGTCTTAAAGGGCCTCTGCGCTGTTGGCTTCGGCCCCACGCATGCCTCCCAAAGGCCCGGGACCCCATGGTCCCGAGATATGGCAAAGACATACAAATAATAATAATAATAATAATTATGGTTCTGCCTAGCTCTGAATCCCCTCAGCACACTGCTGAAGGATTCAGGACTAGGTTGCCGGCTTCGGAGAGAGGGTGAAGTCATTTCTCACCTTCTGTATATGGATGATCTCAAATTATTTGCACCAAATAGCCAAGACTTGTTGGAGCTACTGCGAACCACAGAAGTTTTCAGTAGTGCCATCAATATGGAGTTTGGTGTCGATAAGTGTGCGGTTATGCATGTGCAGCGGGGGAAAGTAGTAAATTCAACAAATTTACAGCTTTCTGAGACAATGTCGTTCAGATCTATCTCGGAAGCAGAAACCTATAAATACCTTGGTATGTCACAGTCTTTGGGTATTGAAGATATGGGAATTAGACAGGCGGTGAAGGAGCGCTTTTTTAGCCGGCTCACAAAAGTACTTAACAGTCTTTTGTCAGGAGGCAACAAAGTGCGCGCCTTCAACGCCTGGGTAATGCCCATACTCACATACTCCTTTGGCGTACTAAGGTGGACTCAGACCGAGCTGGACGCCCTGGATCGAAGAGTCCGTACACTGCTCACCACACATCGAATGCTACACCCGCGCTCATCAGTTATGAGATTGTACATCCCGCGGAGGTGTGGGGGGTCGCGGCTTCTTAAATGCCAAAAACCTCCACAACCACGAGGTGTACAATCTCAGAAACTATTTTCTTAACAATGAGTGCGGGATGCATCGAGATGTGGTGGCAGTAGACCGGAACCTCACGCCGCTCTCCTTGGCAAAAGAGAACTGGCGCAAACCTGTGGTACTAAGCACCGAGGACCGCAAGGCGGTATGGAAGAGCAAGGAGCTACACGGGCGGTTCTACAAGGCCCTCACGGGACCTGACGTAGATCTGCTCGCGTCGGTGAACTGGCTACGATTCGGGGACCTCTTCGGAGAAACCGAGGGTTTTGCCTGTGCAATTGCTGACGAGGTTATCATGACGAATAACTACCGGAAATATATCCTGAAGGACGGTACGGTCGACATTTGTCGGGCATGCCGCCGTCCCGGTGAGTCACTCAGGCATATTATTTCCGGTTGTTCTCAGATTGCTAACACCGAGTACTTGCACAGACATAACCTCGTAGCCAGTATTATACACCAGCAGCTTGCTCTTCAATACGGCCTTGTGGACGTCGAAGTGCCATACTACAAGTACACAACTGCACCAGTTCTCGAAAATGGTCGTGCCACGCTCTATTGGGATCGACCTATCATCACGGACAGGACTATTGTAGCCAATAAGCCTGATATCGTGCTGGTAGATCGATCGCAGCGCCGGGCTGTGCTCGTCGACGTCACCATCCCCCATGATGAGAATCTCGTGAAGGCCGAGAAGGACAAGTCCAGTAAGTACCTAGACTTGGCCCACGAGATAACCGCCATGTGGGATGTTGACTCGACGATCATAGTCCCGATAGTCGTTACAGCGAACGGTTTAATAGCGAAGAGTCTCGACCAACATCTTAAGAGTCTCTCGCTAGATGGCTGGGTCAAGGGTCAGATGCAGAAGGCGGTAATCCTGGACACGGCCCGGATAGTCCGTCGGTTCCTCTCTCTGCGACCTTAACCACCGGCAGCTTGGGCCCGCCCCGTTGCCGGCGGCACCCTAGGTTAGGTTTTTATAATGTGTTTATATTTTATATTGTTTTTGTATGTTGTATTGTATTTTACTTTTATAACCATATTATAACAACCTAGCCTAAGAAAATATTGAAATAAAGAGATAATAATTAAATTCTTTATTCAGATATCTAGGATCCAGTTAGAAAAATTTAACATAAGTAATTAAAATTAACATAAGTAATTAAAATAAAACATTTTCTTATTTACTTATATAACACTATAATACATATATGTACCTACCCAAATCACCGCTGCACACCTCCGTTAGAGATTTCGCAGCAGTGGTATGATTCGACGAGCGAAAGACGAAGTATAATTGCCGCTTAAAGCGACCGGGAAACCAAAAATGCGAGAGTGAGTTCCGATATCGGTCTCTCACTCCAACTTATGGTGTCGTTCCCCGTCGTCGTCGGTCGCGCATTGTCATGGCCTGGTCGTTAGAGTCACTCCCAGGTCCACAATAGACGTGTGCGCCGCGCCGGCGTCACGCCGCCGACGACCTTTTTTGCCACGCCGCCGCCGCCGACTAATGGTCGGCGTGAAATCGGCGTGGCCTTGACTGAATAACAGTTATTTCTACACACTAAGCTTCGTATTTGCTTTATGTATTTATATAATACTCTTATGTAGGGAATTTACTGTCAACCTATTAGTTGCTCTCATCACTCATTCCAGCAACTTGACAACGGTTTGGGTTTCTAGAAAAACTTTAGCACCGGAAATCACATACACAAGCAACGTCAGGATATACAAAAGACTGAGAGGTATAACTTGCCCCTCAGGTTAGCGTTTGTGTTCATGGTCTATTAAGCATTTGAATTGATCGAAACTTGGGCTGTACTACAGTATCTTCAGCGGTACCAAGTAGACTTACTCCTCCTTGCGTCGATAACCCAATTCTGGGGGTTGTGACTTATCCACTCATCAATATTTCTTTCACGATCTTCCACCAACATCTCCAATTTTCCGCAGCGTGGATTGCTTCAGCAACTCTCTAGCGTATGGGGCTCATTGCTCTCGACCTTTCTTTCCAATCTTTCTTGTGACAATAAGTTTTAGGAGGTCTTCCCCAGGTTTGCGGACTATGTGTCCAAAGAACAACAAACAGTAGAACAAGTAAGCCAAATAGGTAGACTACCGGTACCTACTTATATTGTACTCGTAGTGTCCAGGGGGTAACCATGACCTCTTAAATGCAATTCAGTTGAGGTTCGGCTAGCCAATTTTTGACAGTTATTTTATGCAACTGACACATCGCGATTCAGTTTAGGTCCTAAACTGAATCGCATTAGGAAATCGTGGTAGCCTCTTAGTTTGTCTTCAAGACAGGTATACGAAATCCAGACCATTGCAGTTACGATTAAGATATCTTTTCTCCAAAACTGTTTACTGTTGCTTTGGAACATGTTTTCCAAATTTTGGACTGGAATGGGATAGGCTTGTCATCAACACCACTAGCGAATGTGAGTGATATCACTCGCCTTCGGTTTGCCAACTATAAAATTATATTGGCTGAAACCATGAACCCAATGAGTACGAGTGAGGCGAGCTGGCGCGCCTCTGTACAGCCCTAAGTGGAGTTCGGCTTTCGGCCTTCGCAAGGGATCGAAACGAATCGGAGGGCCGCGGAGTGTCACACTAAACTATTGTGTAGCATGGGACCCATGGGAGCGCTAGGCTCTGGCAGCTCGGCCTTCAGCCTCGTCAACTGGCGCGCCTCTGTAGGACGCTCCAAGCCTTCAGCCTTACGGGAAAATAGGCCTTCGCGATCTATTTAGATACAGAGACGTGATTGCGTGCCTCTGCGTGAGCTCGGTCTGCGGCCTTCGCTGGCGTTAAGACAGTTGGGAAGCGTAGGTAATTGTATCGGAGAGCACTGAAATCGTGCAACTCCGGGCCTTCGGCCTTCGCGGGCTTGACGCCTTGCCATCGGGTCTTCGGCCCTCAGGTTCGCTTAAAACATTATATATGGTTATAATTTTGTACATATTCAAATGTAATTAAAATGAACAACTATTATCTCTGCGTTAACTCTAAGGCCAAACACTATAACTTAATGAAAATAAAACAAGACTGAGAATAAGCATTCATGTATTTGCAATGGATCCGTAGACAGACAGACAAATTTTTTAGTAATGTATTCTTGCCTGATCCCCCAACATTAAATAGTCACGTGGCTCAGCAATCTTGGGATAACTCCCATCAACATGTCGTTTTAGACCACATCACTGATGACGACATACGAAAAGCTATAAAGAAATTGGCTAACAAGAATACGCAGGGCCCAGATTCTATTCCACAATATACAGGGCGTCCCACGGCGATGCCACATGGAGGGAAAGTAACTTAAATATCATAGATAGCGTATTTTGCTGAAAGAAGACTTTATTTTATTTTGAAAATTAAATAATACTGCATTAAAAAAAATCCAAAAAAAAAATTGCTTTTTCTAGGCATCGAACCTACTTTAAAACAAAAAAAAAAATTTCGTAATTTTATTCTGTCATTCGAAAGAATGGATAAAAAATATCAATTTTTCTTAAGAAACATAGTATCTAAAACTAAAAGAATAACCAAAAAAGTTTGGTTCAAATTTGTAAAAAAATTGTAGTTGGTTCGATTTCCGGGTGAAGCAAGTAATTTTTTGAAAAACTTTGAATGCAACTTTACTAAGTCTTAAAAATAAAATGAAGTCTTCTTTCAGCAAAATACGCTATCTATGATATTTAAGGTACTTTCCCTCCATGTGGCATCGCCGTGGGACGCCCTGTATAGTACGAGACTGCTGTGAGGCCTTTATAAAACCGCTGTCACATATCTTTAACTTATCTGTTGGAACGCATACTGACCCTTCGTCTTGGAAAGTTTCTAAAGTCCTCCCAATCCACAAAAGCGGATCAAAATCGGACTTTAAAAACTATTGGCCGATTGCGGTTCTATCAGTATTTGGAAAGGTATTCGAAACAGTCATATATAAGAAAATTTATGACCATACGTCGCACTCCAGCGGGCATTTTGGTGGCATGTCAAAATGATAGATAAGGTTCACAAATACATCAATTAATTTTCAAATAATCAGAAGTATTTGTACTTAGTATTTGGTACCTAGTATTTATAATGTACAATTTTAAATATCTTAGCAACTAAGGTAGTACGTTAGTAACGTATTATTTTTTAGTATTCATTCAATTTTAAATAAAAATTACAAAAATTCGATTTTTTCCAATATTGTATGTTATTTTTTATCTCGGAGAAATGTGTATGAATAAACTTCACTTCCTCTTCTACGCTGGCTATAGCAAATACACGTTTTGCTTCTTTTATCGCAATGGCTTCGCGACTATTTAGTGTATCCACAACGATCCATTGCAAATTTGCAATAAATAGATATGCAATTTAACAAATAAAGCAAATCTTTTTATGTAATAGACGGCAACAATAAAATCTATAAGTATGAACGACAGTCGTAATGACACATGTCAGCTATTTATTTGTTTTTTAAGTGGCCACTTAAAAATAGGCTATCAGTTATCACTGAAGAGTGCCTACGTTAGACTAATAAAAGTAAGAATTGATAACCGGTAACTAATTCTAATAAACTGTTACAAATACTAAATACATTATTATACTCGTAAGTTAAGATTTTTTTGCAAACCTTACCTTGCCACCAAACTGCCCGCTAGAGTGCGACGTATGTTTATGACCAATTAAGGGGCTGGTTCACGGACTCGCAACACGGTTTTTGCCCAATCGGTCCACAACATCACACCTTCTGAACCTTGTCATGTGTGTAGCACATAATCTTGACGAAAGGAAACAGGTTGACGTCATATACCTGGATTTTCAGAAGGCGTTTGATAGAATTAACTGCGATATATTATTACAAAAGATGGCTATGTCTGGTTTCTCCGAAACATTATTAAAATTTTTCGGTAATTATTTTTCGGGACGTGAGCAATACGTTCTGTACAATGGAGCCAAATCAGACACCTATTCTGTTACCTCAGGAATTGGTCAAGGAAGTAGCCTTGGCCCTCTATTATTTTTAATAACCATTAATGACCTTCCAGATTTTGTTAAATATTCAATGATATTAATGTTCGCCGATGATGTTCAGCTCGTCAGAGCAATAAGTTATCTATCTGATACAGTAAAACTCCAAGCAGATATTGACAATGTATATCAATGGGGCATCACGAACAGCTTGCACTTAAACACAAGTAAATGTACAGCTATGACTTTCTCAAAGGCTTCCAATGCAGCAAATCGATCCTACACATTAAATGGTGTGACCATGGAAAATGTCAAAACAATGCGTGACCTTGGTACGCTGTTCGATACTGAATTAACGTTCATAGAAAATGCAATCGCGGTCTGTAATAAATCTCGAAAAGCGTATGGCTTTGTCGTTCGCCAATCGAATTATTTTCGCAGTTATGATGTGATTACACTACTGTTTAATTCCTTTGTGCGTAGCCTACTAGAGAGCAATTGCATGATCTGGAACCCCCACGAGAAAAAATATACCCTGTTAATTGAAAAAGTGCAGAAGCAATTCGTAAGATTTCTTTACATGAAATTATATGGTTATTATCCGTACATGTACCCCACGCCATTTGTACTGGGAATGGTGACATACCAAAGTCTGGAAGTGCGTAGACAAATATTCTCCATTAAATACATTTACAGATTAGTCAGAGGGGTAATAAGTAATCCGTGGCTATTGCAATTTGTGCATTTCAAGGTGCCGACGCATTTTGCCAGAACAACGCTTCGTCCCCGCTTGATGCCGTTCTTTGCGATACCTGTGACTCGCACAATTGCACTAGTTACTAGTCCACTATATGTAGCAATATTAATAGTATTTTGGAATCAGACCCCACATTGGATTTATTTTCGCAAACTGTATCCAGATTCTTGGCTGCGGCCGCACGCTATCTCGAATCGATCTCCACACCATCGACTATCTTTTAACCTAATTATTTGATTATGTATTTCAATTTATCTGACATTGTAATTATACCTAAGGCTTATTTTTATTTTATCTGAATGTATGTTATTCTTTAGTTTTAAGTAATAACCTATAACTTGCATGTTTGGTTTAACTGTAAATGTGAGTTGGTTAATAAATAAAATAAAATAAATAAAATAAACTATCCGAAGTATCCGGATCCGCTGATTTTGGATATCCGCATTATCCGGATCCTGAAAATCGGCGGATGTTGCAAACCCTAGTTGAGAACCGCAGAAGAACTAGAAGCACCAACGTAGCTCAAAAAAACTTGAACTGATGTGACAGTGGGCTGGACATACATTACTCGCAAAACTACCTAGTGATTTCTTAGTGGCAAGCATATATTGCTCGACGCAGCGTAAGATGCTTCCCAATATGATGGACCCATCACCTGGTAAAGATAGGTGGAATCCAGTGGACGTGGGCTGCGCCCTATTTATCGCCGAATCCAACTCGGTTGGGCAGCGTTCGGGAAACTACGCGATGTCTTTTCGTCCGACATACCTCAGTACCTTAAGACGAAAGTCTACTTCAATGTGTGTTACCAGTGATAATTGATGACTTACGGTGCCGAAACGTGGTCCTTCACCATCGGCCTCATCTCTAAACTCAGAGTCGCTCAACGAGCTATGGAGAGGGCTATGCTCGGAGTTTCTCTGCGTGATCGATTCCGAAATGAGGAGATCCGTAGGCGAACTAAATTTACTGACAGCCCTCCGGATTAGCAAGCTGAAGTGGCAATGGGCAGGCCACATAGCACGCAGAGCAGATGGTCGATGGGGTCGAAAAGTGCTCGAGTGGAGACCACGGCTAGGCAAACGCAGCGTAGTCCACCCACAAGATGGATAGACGACCTGATGTGATGGCGATGAAGGTCGCCGAGACACGCTGGATGCAGGTCGCATCTAACTAGTACATGTGGACGTCTTATGGCTGAGGTGATGATGGTGGTCATTATGGTGAACAAGAGAAAACTGATATGTACTGATCAGATGTTGGATAAGTTGGTCAGTGGTGGTATTTGATGAACATTTATATTGTATTTATCAAACTATGACAAATGATACTATCGAATTCCGCTTTTTTATTAATGTGACCTTGACGCCGATTTCACGCCGAAACCACGCCGCCGCCGCCGACTTTTCAGCAAACGCCGCCGCCGATCAATTTTAGATCGGCGCACACGTCTAGTCCACAAAAACGTTCACGCCATTATACCGCTAATTTCCCGAGTTTTACGTCTTAAAATGGTATTGGGTGAATCTGGCTCTGATGTACAGAAATATAAGACACCGTTATTTGGTAGGAAGCATGGAAGTTAAGTTCTGCACTAATTTACTTTTTTTATACACGGTGGAATTTAATCGGTGAACAGGAACCCATTTTTCTAATTCAGTAATCGATGGCGGTCACGTTTATGTAAGTTTAAGTGGAACCAAGTTTTTTTTTTAGCATAACAAATTTTTATGTTGAAATTAAACTTTAATTAAAATTTATTGTCACCCTACTAATGGTTTAGTCTGAAAAGTTTAATACCTCTTTTCAAACTATCAGCCATGCATCGCTCTTATTTTACATAGGAATAGAGTCTATCGCAAAAATTAAAGCATGTGAGTGGTTATTGCTCATTAATATTTTAAGTTTCTATGGCTGATAGTTTGAAAAGAGGTATTAAACTTTTCAGACTAAACCATTAGTAGGGTGACAATAAATTTTAATTTCAACATAAAAAAAAATGTATGCTAAAAAAAACTTGGTTCCACTTAAGTACTACATAAACGTGACCGCCATCGATTACTGAATTAGAAAAATGGGTTCCTGTTCACCGATTAAATTCCAGCGTGTATAATTTTGTAAGTGTTAGCGCATCAATGAAAAAAAAACAAACTAATCATGATTAGATCCCGTTTATACAGTGTGGGACGGAACGACGATCCTTCCCGCTACCGACCGGGTCTACCAACCATTACGATGAACTTTCAGTATTGGCCCAACATCGAAAACGCACATGGAAAATTAACTTTTCCGTACTACTGAACTCTAACTAATCACTCACTTTGTATGAAAGTTTTTTTACAGTTACATATTACAAGTAAATTTGTAACCAATTACTAAATGCCCTGATATTGTTTTAACTTTCACGTTTATCACTCATATTTTAACGACAAACGGGTCTTAATCGCGTAAACTTACGTTTAATTTGATCCTGACGTTTCAGGCATGACGTTACACCCGTGGTCGCAGGCAGACACTGTTTGTAGTTAAAATATAAATGCCCTTATTTATTTATTTGTTACAGATTGCTACAGAAAGGGCCAACAACATAATAATAACAGTCACAGAGCCACAAAAAATTGGTGAAGGCATGAGCTCTTACGTAGCATATAGAGTACTCACCAAGACAAATATGCCAATATTCAGTAAACATGATTTCTCAGTGTTGAGACGCTTCAGTGATTTCCTTGGACTTTATGAGAAATTGATGGAGAAATATTTACGCTCGGGGAGGATCATACCACCAGCACCTGAGAAAAGTATTGTTGGTAAGGAAGTTTAAATAAATATTATTTTCGAATTAATTAAGTTTCTTGAGATTTGCAGCTAAGTGGTGGAATTTGCTCCTATTGTTTATATTTTGCTGTTTTAGTAAGTTTTCAGTCAAGTTTTTCTTGTCACTCATATAGTTACGTTCTCCTGGCCTGGGTGATACAAGCGCAATACCAACTTTGTTACTAATAATTGCGGATAAATAAGTTTTTATTAGAATATCATATATTTACGTGAAAATAAATAAATAGTATTGTTTCTATAAATTAAAGAATTAAAATTACCAATAAATAAGATATCTTAACGTTTGTTTTTAGAAAATAAGGATTTACTATTGTAAGAACATTTCATTGTTGTGGCAATATTTTCGTAGTTTCTTTGGCCTCGAACTCCAGTTATAAGTATCTCAATATAAATATAGCATGATTGATTACACTAAATTTAAAACAGTTTTAAATTATAATTCAATTACATTTATTATTGAAATGAACATGAAATAAATGAGTCAATCACCTTTTTCTTGTAGTTATTATATCAGGTAACCCAAAGGACTAAAGTTAGTTTGCTTCAAGAAATGATCCAGTAAGTTCTGCGAACATGATTAGTGGGTGACCCACCATCATTACAAATCTAAGTTTCGTAATTTTTTATGCTGGTATACTGTGATTTTAAGAGCGGCCCAGGATGCTTAGACAAGTTGCCAATCGGAAACGCTTAATCGTCAATCGTAAGCGAAAGGCAACAAACTGAGCTAACTCTCTTTGTCGCACTTATATGAAAGAGTGACAAAGAGGGAAAATTACGATACGCTACTAAGCGTTATCGATTGGCAACTTGGCTAAGATCCGCCGCTCTCAAAATCACAGTGTACCAGCATAAAAAAATACGAAACTTAGATTTGTAATGATGGTGGGTCACCCACTAATCATGTTCGCAGAACTTACTGGATCATTTCTTGAAGCAACTAACTTTAGTCCTTTGGGTTACCTGATATAATAACTACAAGAAAAAGGTGATTGACCCATTTATTTTGTGTTAATTTCAATAATAAATGTTATTTAATTATAATTTGAAACTGTTTTAAATTTAGTGTAATCATAATCAATCATTCTATATTTATATTGAGATACTTACATAGAATCAGTACATATTTGTTTTTACTAAAGCTGAAATATTAAACAAATTGGTTTTATTAATCTGATCTGACTATGTAACATTTATATTCGATCGCAGCTGTGCACCTGAAATCCATTATTCGACGTCACATGACAACCTTATTATTTCTACGACCTTCATCTTTCTATGACAGTATTTATATTCTACAATCGACCTTTATCAACGAACTCTGTTATTATTACGTTCTGTACTGAACAACATGTTTGTTTTCAAATACGATCGACTAAAGCAAAACGTTAAATTAATATAATCTGCGTCGAATATGTAGATTATTTAGTACGAACCCTATGTCTGTCACTGTTAGCTGAATACGGCATGACGGCTACAAAAGATAGTTTTCAACTAACTTTGGGCAGCCTTCCGCGGGATTCCGTAACGTTTAATTTCGTGTTGACTTTCATAAAGTCTTAAATCGTTGTCCGTAAATTAATATCAAATCCTATATACTGTTTAAATAGTATTTTTATCTACAACACAATAGCCGGGTCCACACTTGAATAAGCAAACTCGCGAGGGAAATGCATCGTGAGGCAGCTCAGTGGCTGTGGACGTGGCTAGCCTCATCATCATCATCATCAGCCCATGTTAGTCCACTGCTGGACATAGGCCTCTCCTAATAACTATGCATATAGACGCATTAGGAGGTAAATGCCCATAATCGCCACGCTGGGCAAGCGGATTAACGATCGCAGTAATGTGTCCAATATGATGACGCTGCTGCCTATCATCAATCTTGTAGAATGGTCAGTGACACTTCAATCCCTTACGACACCCGCAGGAGGAGTTGGGGTGGTGACAAATGTATTCTTACTGCCGTCACCTAGCCTGAACTGCCCTAAGCATGTGAACGCTCGTATTTGTCGACTACTATTTAGGAACAAAAACAAATTTTAGTATATTCTAAATGAAATGTAATGTTCGACATGATGCCAACGTCCACTTTTCATCATCGCACCGCTCGCCACCGACTGGGCGCTCATCCTCACACCTTGCTACCTAAATGGTCGCGTACCGTGCGGTTTCAGAGGAACTTCCTCCCGCGGACGGTCCGTCTGTGGAATGAGCTCCCTGCCGAGGTTTTCCCGTTGGACTACAGTATGGGGTTCTTCAACAGAGGAGTGTACAAGTTCTTATTGGGTCGGCAACGCGCATGTGACACCCCTGGAGTTGCAGGTGCCGATAGGCTACGGTGACTGCTTTCCATCAGGCGGGCCGTATGCTTGTTTGCCACCGACGTGGTATAAAAAAAAAAGAAATGTATACACGTACAAGTGTTAATGTAATGTCAATTTCACAGGTACAACAAAATTAAAAATGACGTCGACGCCATCAACGGAAAGCGCCAACGGCGGTACTACGTCCGCCAACGTCCAATCTCAGTTCGTAGAGCGGCGGCGCGCCTCGCTAGAACGCTTCCTCAATCGCGTGGCGCAGCACCCCGTGCTATGCATCGATCCCGATTTCAGGCAGTTCCTCGAGTCAGGTAAACTGCACATCAGAACTATAAATCGACAACAGAGTATTTACAATGCATTCCACAAAAAAGTCCACCGATGTCCCATATAAACACGGTTTTTGGGTTGTGGGTTTATCGAAGTTCGCATTCGTGACCGGAGGAGTCAAAAGATTCTCAAAATATATATATATAATTTGAGTATTCTTCGGAGTTATTAGTTAAACTCCGAAGAATACTCAAATTATCGGAATATACACGCGTTAGTACGGGACAGCCCATGAAATGCTTCAATCAGCATAGTCTCAGGGTCTATCATCGCCCTATCTCAGATTGTGAAGCGACTGGCTAAAACGCCTCTTCTACCGTGTGCTACAGCGTGTTGTGTTCTGTATCGACTTCGACTTCAGGTTCCTCAAGTCAGGTATCGAGTCCACTACAAACATGGACAACATAATAGTTTGCTATTTCTTTTTGTGTATATTTTAATAGTTTGTAACCACATGGTATTTTAGTATTACGATGATTTAAGAGTGTAAACTGTAAATCGCTAACTATTATTATGACACTAGCTGTGAGGACCTGTAATTGGCTTCATGTTATCTGAGTTTAATGTTACTTATGTTATTAATAGCTGTTGGTACTCCATGTAATAAATAAATAAATAATAGAGCCCAGCGTATGTCATCGTTTGTAACACCTACCTTAGCTCCGGTTTTTGACTTCATTTTGAAAACATTTCCTTCAATTAAATTTAACACACTTGAACAGAATACCTAATATAATTTTTTTTTCGTTGTGCACTCGTACTCCACTTTTTTCCTAATCTACACTAAGTGAAACAAAACAACCAAAACTACTAGCGAACAATTACAAATTGGTGCCGTGACCAGGATTTTTTACCCTACAATTGTGTACTTTTACAAATTATTATTTGACCAGACTTGTATTCGTAAATGGACATACCGTGTCTGTGTCTGACTCATTCATATAATATTCATTCATTCATTTACATATAATATATTCTGACACATTCTAGTAGTATTAACTTTTATCAATAGGTACAAAAAAAATACATGAATGTTTGTGATGTCTAAAAAAAAGTAAGTGGTAAGGCTGGTGCCTGTCCTACCATGATGTTGTGAAAACGGGGTAATGACCCTATTTTTTATCAGCCTGGTTTATTGTCCTACAGCTGTGCAAAGGCCTCCCCTCTTTTCGTCCATTCGGCCCGGTCGTCACATTTCTCCCGCCAATTCGGATAAAACGCGTCCAGGTCGTCCTACCATCTCCTTCTCGGTCTGCCAATGCCCCGGCCAGCGCTTTTGTAATTTACGAGTTATTGTAATCTAGTAACTGGAGTTCGAGGCCAAAGAATCTACGAAAATATTGCCACAACAATGAAATGTTCTTACAATAGTAAATCCTTATTTTCTAAAAACAGACGTTGAGATATGTTATTTATTGTTAATTTTAATTCTTTAATTTATAGAAACAATATTATTTACTTATTTTCACGTAAATATAAGATATTTTAATAAAAACTTAATTATCCGCAATTATTAGTAACAAAGTTGGTATTGCGCTGGTATCACCTCAGGTTTTAATAACATTTGGTACAGCAATTTAACTACACATAAATTAAAAGGTAGGTATGGTTAAATTACTATGCAGTATAAGTACTATACTATACTATTACTAAGCAGTTTTAACCCGTAATAAGGCAGGGGTGCCTTATTACGAGTTAAAATTATGGGAAAGAAATTTGGAAATGTAAAATGTAAGCATTTTTTGTATTTTATTTTTTATTTGTCTTCTTCATCACTTATCCTCCTGAGTCCTGGGTAAAAATCGAGTACACTCCCATAAAAGCCGAGAGGCCTTTATGACGCCCAAATCATTTGTAAAATAAATGCTTAAAATATACCTCTTAGAGTATATAACCAACTTTGTTCCAAAAAAAATGTGACGAACTCATTTTAAACCTTAAAATAAGCGACAGTAAGTTCAGGACTCAACACTGATGGTGTTATAAAGGACTCTCGGCTTTTATGGGAGTGTACTCGATTTTTACCCAGGACTCAGGAGGATAAGTGATGAAGAAGACAAATAAAAAATAAAATACAAAAAATGCTTTCATTTTACATTTCCAAATTTCTTTCCTATAATATTAACGCGTAATAAGGCACCCTTGCCTTATTACGGGTTAAAACTTCTTAGTAATAGTATAGTGTAGTACTTATACTGCTTAGTAATTTAACCATACCTACTGTCTTAACAAATATGGCACGCTGTCGTATGTGTTCACTGGTAATTCAACTTCTCATTCACTCATTTTAAGTTCTTTACAAGAAAAATTTGTCATATCAATGTTAGTTAAGAGAAAAGAAAAGTTTTTAAGTATTTACGTGTTTTTAAGAAAATCCTAGTTGTGACAGCCATATTAAACAAAAAGGCGTACAAACATTACACAAGTATATAATGTTTTTATTAGGAATTATTTTAAATAAATAAATTAAATATCAAAAAGGTTGTGGAAACCTGAAAACTTTATTTGACAATGACATAAGAGACTTTGACGGATTTGACAATAACTCATCTGTCGTAGTTTCGTTGGCCTCGAACTCCAATTCCTAGATTAGCAAATGTTTTATATTCATAGACACGGAGCTTCCCAAGGCCACAAGTACGTCCGCGCTCAGTGGCGCCGGTATGGTGCGGTTCTTCAACAAAGTGGGAGAGACCGTCAACAAGATCACCTACAGGATGGACGAGTCTGATGCTGTAAGTATCGTACTATAACACAGTCAACTAGTCATTTGTGCGCTTCAGGCGAATTGTAATGTCACTGTCACAATTGGTCCATATAAGCTCTGTTCTAATCTATGTTTTGTTTGATTAGGTTTGATAATTTTGCAAGCCGGGTCCACGCTGAAAAAATATGTTGCAAGGAATTAGTCGCACGGGCTCTGTCTGTGTGGACCACCAATCGAGCAGACTCGCGGCTGATTCAGTGCGGACCCGACTATTGAGCTTATTTAGGTCACGCCTTCGTATTAAACAATACAATTTAATACGTTTTCATAGCGTTAAGGTGCGTTTAAACCAGAAGAGCATTCGCTGTTCTAGCGCCCGTTCTACGAAATCAACCAATCACGTTTTGTGTACCGATCGAATTTCGTAGAGGAGGTTAGAACAGCGAATGCTCTTTTAGTTTGAACGCAACTTTAGAAACACAAAAATTGCATTCAGCCAGATGTTTATATGATACTTCAGCGTTCTTTTATCTCTCGCAGTGGTTCGAAGAACGCTGCGGCCGCATCGAGGCATTAGAAGCATGTCTACGACGATTATGCGGCGCATGCGAGTCTCTAGCGGGCGAGCGGCGCGAACTCGGCGCGCGAGCTCACGACGCCGCGCGCGCCGCCGCCGCGCTCTCCGGCGCCGACCCGCACGCGCCGCTCTCGCGCGCTCTGTCGCACCTCGCCGACCTGCACGAGAAGGTGAGAGACGGCGAGTAGGCTTGAGTAGTTCACGTATGAAAGTACTAAAAGACCGAACTATTCCCAGATGTTTCCGCTCTTAGTTCATCTAGTACAGCACACGGCGACAGAGCAAACCGTTCCGAATGGAACGCACGGAGCGCCGAGCTATCGAGCGAGAAAGAAATAGGTAGGCGATGTCTTCGCGCTGGTATTTACGCTGGAGTAAGCGAGATAATAATATTTTCAATTGTACTGATTTAAACTTACGTTGCGTTCGATAGCCGCAATTTGCTTTAAATGACACAATATTTTACGGGATTTTCAATCATAATTTAAACTTTATGCTTATAATCATAAAGTTGAATTTTAAAAGTACGTTTGTTACGTTCTGTCAGTTCTTCTACTCAGTTTCTTTCAGTGACCTAACTGTACTAAAGGAACTAAAAGACCGAACTAGTACACTTGTCCTACTGTACTAGTTGGGATCGATCTGCTCAGTGAACGAGCAGACACAAGCCTAACGGCGAGTCTGTCGCGCGCTCTGTCGCACCTCGCCGACCTGCACGAGAAGGTGAGGGACGGCGAGTCACTAGCGGCCGAGCGGCGCCGACCCGCACGCGCCGCTCTCGCGCGCTCTGTCGCACCTCGCCGACCTGCACGAGAAGGAGAGGGACGGCGAGTCACTAGCGGCCGAGCGGCGCCGACCCGCACGCGCCGCTCTCGCGCGCTCTGTCGCACCTCGCCGACCTGCACGAGAAGGAGAGGGACGGCGAGTCACTAGCGGCCGAGCGGCGCCGACCCGCACGCGCCGCTCTCGCGCGCTCTGTCGCACCTCGCCGACCTGCACGAGAAGGAGAGGGACGGCGAGTCACTAGCGGCCGAGCGGCGCCGACCCGCACGCGCCGCTCTCGCGCGCTCTGTCGCACCTCGCCGACCTGCACGAGAAGGAGAGGGACGGCGAGTCACTAGCGGCCGAGCGGCGCCGACCCGCACGCGCCGCTCTCGCGCGCTCTGTCGCACCTCGCCGACCTGCACGAGAAGGAGAGGGACGGCGAGTCACTAGCGGCCGAGCGGCGCCGACCCGCACGCGCCGCTCTCGCGCGCTCTGTCGCACCTCGCCGACCTGCACGAGAAGGAGAGGGACGGCGAGTCACTAGCGGCCGAGCGGCGCCGACCCGCACGCGCCGCTCTCGCGCGCTCTGTCGCACCTCGCCGACCTGCACGAGAAGGAGAGGGACGGCGAGTCACTAGCGGCCGAGCGGCGCCGACCCGCACGCGCCGCTCTCGCGCGCTCTGTCGCACCTCGCCGACCTGCACGAGAAGGAGAGGGACGGCGAGTCACTAGCGGCCGAGCGGCGCCGACCCGCACGCGCCGCTCTCGCGCGCTCTGTCGCACCTCGCCGACCTGCACGAGAAGGAGAGGGACGGCGAGTCACTAGCGGCCGAGCGGCGCCGACCCGCACGCGCCGCTCTCGCGCGCTCTGTCGCACCTCGCCGACCTGCACGAGAAGGAGAGGGACGGCGAGTCACTAGCGGCCGAGCGGCGCCGACCCGCACGCGCCGCTCTCGCGCGCTCTGTCGCACCTCGCCGACCTGCACGAGAAGGAGAGGGACGGCGAGTCACTAGCGGCCGAGCGGCGCCGACCCGCACGCGCCGCTCTCGCGCGCTCTGTCGCACCTCGCCGACCTGCACGAGAAGGTGAGGGACGACTGCAAGTCACTAGCGGCCGAACGACGCGAGCTGGGCAATTAAGTGAGGCGAAACGAGAGTGAGGAACTTTAGTGCACAAGTGTTATTCTATACGCCGTGGCCAACCAACTTATCAGTAGAAAAAGGCGGCAAATCTCTTCATGATTAATCTTTTTGAATTGGCTACCTTTTGGCCAGTACAGTTGGCCACAGCATATAAACCCAAAAAGACCGACAAAAAGACCACCTTCAAAAATATTATCGTCACAAGACTCGAAAAGTTAAAGCGCCCACTGAAGAGATGTTTTATTTCAGATAGAGCAATTAAGAATCGAACAATCAAACACGGACTTCTACGTGCTGACCGAGCACATTAAGGACTACCTCGGCCTCATCCAAGCCATCAAGGATGTGTTCCACGAACGAGTCAAGGTAATCATCTTTTTTAAGGACTTAGTTATGCGAAAAGGAACCAAAGCACACGGCATTGTCATTTCAAAGTTTGACTTGTTTATTTTGATTTATGGTGTTAATTCTTGTGGGTTGGTTCCCTTTTGCTTAACTACTTTAACTACGTCAATTTGTACGGCCAAGAATTCATAGACTAATATGTCTATAGACGTCCCATGGCCATTCTCTGTTGCCAGTCGTAATCGAAAAAGAATCGCTTCCGAACATCGCTTGGTGGTACCTACATGATTGGTACCTACATTCAAACGTGAAATGTCATGAATATATCAAACACAACATGAACATTACTCGTTTTTTAGGGTTCCGTAGCCAAAATGGCAAAAATGGAACCCTTATAGATTCGTCATGTCCGTCTGTCACAGCCGATTTTCTCGGAAACTATAAATGCTACACTAACGAAACTTGGTAAGGATATGTGTTGTATGAACCGCTACAGGATTATGATTCTAAATTGTAACAAAAACCATTGACGTGGGGGCACTCCATACATTAACTGAGGGATAGAATTTTTTGTTTAGTTGTATATAAGCGTGTGGGGTATTAATAGAAAGGTCTTTGAAAATGATATGAAGGTTTATAAATCTCATTTTTATTCAAGCAAATCGTTTTCGAGATTTAAGCAATCGTCTCTCAAAGTCTGAAAAATGTCCCCCCCCCCCCCCTCTATTTTTTAAACTACGCGATATAAAATTAAAAAAATATATATATGTTATGCACATTAATAAACTATCAACGATTTTTGGTTTGATTAAATTATCTCCTATAGTTTTTGAGGTAGGTTGATTTAACTGTATTTTTTAATAATAAATTGATAATGGTACGAAACCCTTCGCGCGCGAATCCGACTCGCATTTGGCCGGTTTCTTTTTTACTTTTACATTAATATGAGAACTTGTACATCTCACTCCTTTAATGAATATTTACTGATTTCTGAATGAATTGTATTGAAACATTTAAATTATTATTATTTAAAAAAAAAAATCGTCGTAAATCTATTTAAACAGCTGTGACTCTTTTTTTAAAAGACTAGCTTGGCTAACTTTATTTAAATGTAAATGTTTAATATTAATATGGAGTATTTCTGTGTCAGGTGTTCCAAAACTGGCAGCACGCTCAAATGCAGCTGACGAAGCGGAGAGAGAACAAAGCGAAGGCCGAGCTCGCCAACCGGCCAGAGAAGATCGAGCAGGCCTCGCAGGAGATCATTGAGGTACTTGCTCGCCTATTTCAAAATTCCCTGATAAATAAGTGCGTCAGATAACATTATTACAGATATGTTTTATCCGGGGATGGTGAGCCTTATCCGACTCCGATTTTATTCGGATTGAGTTTGGGCAGCTAAAAAAAATGTTAGTCGCGTTAAGTCACGTTTAATATTGTCCTTTTGGGCAAGGCTCGGAACCGGTTTTTTTCGAGAACCTCGAAATAGCCCAATATTTAAAATGTTTTATATTCTTTATGTAGTACTCAAAATGTTATGAAATTACCAACGCCGTATTTTTAAATTACTCCATTAACAAAGAGTTGATATACCGAAGAACAAAAAAGAACGAAATTCAAACCGTTCTTTAGTATGGAGTAAAAACCAGTATCCGAGCCCTGCTTTTGGGCTTGACTTTACGCCCGTAGTGGTAGGCATAGATCACTTTGCTTTCGTTGCATTTCGTCGGTTGATAACCAAAACTCACTAAGTAACAAATACCTACTTGAAGTAAAACTCGTATCTCAGTTCTGATTCAATACTCACATACGAGGTTGCTAAGAGTAGTGACAGTTTTTATAGTGAGTTTTGCTTGTGAGCAGACGATCTCGTCTTTGTTACTGAGAACATCGGTTTGCCAGATTTTATTTCATAGCTATTCCGATTCGCTCGTACTGGGTTCTAGCAACACTTTCCACAGGTAATTCATTGATTATTAGGTACTGTTTATATATGTATTATGCGGGCGTATGGTGAGGACATAGGGTCAATGCAAACGCCCTAAATTTATTCGGACGGACGGCATTTCGGAAGACAACAATATTTTTTTACAACAAATGGTATACAAAAATATCTAGACTTGTTGGGAATATTATACATGTATTTCATATTTGGATGCAGTTTAACCCAGAAGGATTCCGTCTCTAAAATCCGCCTCTGAAATTAATGATTTTCCTTTTGACATCAGATTACAAAAAATATTTCAAACAAAATTGAAAATTATTTTTATATAGGCAAAATTGTAAGTTCCATTTGTACCTCTTTTTAAATTCACTTTGTTTCGTTAACTAGGCTTCGTCCGGTAGACACAAAAAGAGATCATCCAGAAGAATTAAATGGAATTGATAGACTTTTGTAGCTTTGATCCTTTTTCTTACTGCGCTCGTTTATAATAGTTGCAAATTTTCAGTGGGAATCCAAAGTGGAACGCGGGCAACAGGAATTCGATCAGATCTCGCGAGTGATCAAGAAAGAGCTCGAGCGCTGGGACGAGGTGCGCGTCGTCGAGATGCGAGCAACGCTGCTGCGTTATCTCGAGGAACACATGAAGCACCAGGCGCAGGTATTTAGAATACAAAACCGGTTATTTTTACCTGGTAATAACCAGTCATTTTTAGTGGGAATCCATAGTGAAACGCGGGCAACAGGGATTCGATCAGATTTCGCGAGTAATCAAGAAGAATCTCGAGCGCTGGGACAAGGTTCGCGTCGTCGAGATGCGAGCAACGCTTCTGCGTTATCTCGAAGAACACATGAAGCACCAGGCGCAGGTATTTAGAATACAAAACCGGTTATTTTTACCTGTTAATAACCGGTCATTTTTAGTGGGAATCCATAGTGGAACGCGGGCAACAGGAATTCGATCAGATGTCGCGAGTGATCAAGAAGGAGCTCGAGCGCTGGGACGAGGTGCGCGTCGTCGAGATGCGAGCAACGCTGCTGCGCTATCTCGAGGAACACATGAAGCTCCAGGCACAGGTATACATAATGCTAAACCGGTTACTTTCTATGGGCAAAAGCGGCTATTTTCAGTGGAAATCCGAAGTGAAACGCGGGCAACAGGAATTCGATTAGATCTAGCGAGTAATCAAGAAAGAGCTCGAGCGCTGGGACGAGATGCGAGCAACGCTGCTGCGTTATCTCGAGGAACACATGAAGCACCAGGCACAGGTATTTAGAATACAAAACCGGTTATTTTTACCTGATAATAACCGGTCATTTTTAGTGAGAATCCATAGTGGAACGCGGGTAACAGGAATTCGATCAGATCTCGCGAGTGATCAAGAAGGATCTCGTGCGCTGGGACGAGGTTCGCGTCGTCGAGATGCGAGCAACGCTGCTGCGTTACCTCGAGGAACACATGAAGCACCAGGCACAGGTATACATAATGCTAAACCGGTTATTTTTACCTGGTAATAACCGGTCATTTTTAGTGGGAATCCATAGTGGAACGCGGGCAACAGGAATTCGATCAGATCTCGCGAGTGATCAAGAAGGAACCCGAGCGCTGGGACAAGATGCGAGCAAAGGCTGCTGCGTTAACTCGAGGAACACATGAAGCACCAGGCACAGGTATTTAGAATACAAACCGGTTATTTTGACCTGGTAATAACCGGTCATTTTTAGTGGGAATCCATAGTGGAACGCGAGCAACAGGATTTCGATCAAATCTCGCGAGTAATCAAGAAGGATTTCGTGCGCTGGGACGAGGTTCGCGTCGTCGAGATGCGAGCAACGCTGCTGCGTTATCTCGAGGAACACATGAAGCACCAGGCACAGGTATTTAGAATACAAAACCGGTTAATTTTACCTGGTAATAACCGGTCATTTTTTGGGAATCCATAGTGGAACGCGGGGTAACAGGAATTCGATCAGATCTCGCGAGTGATCAAGAAGGATCTCGTGCGCTGGGACGAGGTTCGCGTCGTCGAGATGCGAGCAACACTGCTGCGTTATCTCGAGGAACACATGAAGCACCAGGCACAGGTATTTAGAATACAAAACCGGTTAATTTTACCTGGTAATAACCGGTCATTTTTTGGGAATCCATAGTGGAACGCGGGTAACAGGAATTCGATCAGATCTCGCGAGTGATCAAGAAGGATCTCGTGCGCTGGGACGAGGTTCGCGTCGTCGAGATGCGAGCAACACTGCTGCGTTATCTCGAGGAACACGTGAAGCACCAGGCACAGGTATACATAATGCTAAACCGGTTACTTTCTATTGGCAAAAGCGGCTATTTTCAGTGGGAAACCGAAGTGGAACGCCGGCAGCAAGAATTTGATCGGATCTCGCGAGTGATCAAAAAGGACACATGTAGCCCCTGCAAATGTATGAAAAAAATTTTGGCTTTTTTGTACATTGCCATAAGTTGGCCCCTAGTAAACTATTGGTACTGGAGAGGGATGGAATCGATTGACAAAAAATTAAGCATAAAAAAAACTTGTAATTTTCATACAATTTGTTTGCGGCTCTTCTAGCCGAAACATTTTTTTGGTCCCATACACGCTTTTGATCCTGAACAGAAACAGAATCATTTGTCATCAAAAAAAAGTTTGTCAAAAATGTCAATTTTCTCGCACCCTATACAGGGTGTTATGTCGTTAGCCAAATTTGGATATATCATTCGTGATCACCCGTACACAACATTAAAAAAAAAAAAGTGACTTTTTTTTAGTTTTTTTTTCCCGTTTTTTATCCGGCAAAAACATAATTTATGGTCACTAGGCAAGTTTGTTTCAATCCGTGCGATTCGATGGCAGACAAAAGGGTAGCAGGTTTGAGTAGTCAAGTCTTAGCCAATCAGGAGTTCATCACAAGCACCGATCAGCCGACGTCACTCACCCCACCATCGGCACTAAACAATGAATAAAATGTCCTAACTACATGCACACACGATTGTTATTTGATTAAAACTGCCCAAGCGCATACCTACCTGTACAGTCACCACACGGGATTGTTGAGCCACTTGCCACTGTTCGCAACTTGGTCGAATAATACAAATCGGGTTCCGAACTCGTATGAGGCTGGTATCACGACTTCGGCCGAACTCTGCTGACCAATGGGGCGGTCATTGCTACGGTTAGCCAATGACCGCTCGCGTATTCTTCAGAAGGTGACATTACCATGGTTACGTAATAACAAAAATGTTTAACCAATGATTGTTCGCTACTTTTCCGGAAGCTGACGTTACTATAGTTACGTTATAACATCCGCTTTAGACCTGGAGACGTCAATCTAACTTCAGAGCCCTGGGTCGCGTTTTATAAAGTTACGTTTTACAATTTCGCTGTTTGCCTCTCTAACGAACGCACATATTGGCTAGAAAGAGAGGCAAACAGCAAAATTGTAAATAATAACTTTATAAAACGAAACCCAGATGGTAATTTCGTTCACTTTCCTTTTAACGGCTGTCACTGACAGGTATTTTTTCAAAGTTAGAATTTCAGTCAGAAACTATCAAGTTTCTATTATACATTTTTATGGCTACTGACAGATTATAGGATTATGGGTAGATTGTCAAAGGTTATCTACCATATTTCTACAAAGGTTACACTTACATAGTTTTCAACTAACGTCAACTGAGCTGTAACGAATGATAATAAAGACAGCAATAGCATTTGTCTCTGTCAATGAAAAAAATAATTTAAAATTGCGCGATAACATGCCTATTTATATAAATATGAATGGCAAAAATACCTCGCCTATTAATATCAGATAAATCATGGCTTCCGATTTGAAGCAAATACGAATAAATTACTAAACGGTTTTAAACAAATCTATGAAGAACTGTCGTTATCCAGTTTCCTATAGGAACAACGACATCTAGCGTCTACTAATGGCCGATGACTAATCCTTAATTCTCGTAGACGAAGAAATTTTTATTATTTCAACTAGTTTTGACACAATGAAATTTTGACGCAACTAAGATTCGTATTTTACTGACATATCATCGGGGAACATCGGTCATGTCGCGATCGTGCCTACTAGCTAACGAAAAATACCGAACCCATATTACACGACCAAATTGCATCCATTGCCAAGTGGCTCAACATTCCCATGTGGTGACTGTACCTGCTCGTCGTCATCAACAATTCAATTTGCTTAGAGAGTGCATTAGAATCGATATCTGAGGTAAACCAGTACGCGTTTGTATGACGGAACATTTAAGTTACTCCGTTCTTGAGGTCAAATTATGCTGGCTCGGCTGATCGCAAGATGCCATGTGCCATTTGTACAGCACTCTGTAAACAAAGAAGGAGTGCGCTTGCGTGAACGTGCTCAAGTCAAACTACCCTCAGATCGGCGCGCAACTCAAAATACCCTCATTATTAGTACTGTATGCGATAGACTGATAATGCTGTCTGCCTTATTTACCTGCAAGTCAAGCTCCACCTCCATTCCCCACCACGCGTAGGAAACGTACGTACGTACGTTATTAACGCATTGAATTAGTTACCTTATGCGGGTTAATTAAAGTTGCAAACTCAAACACCCTTTCCAATCTGATTTGGCAGTTATAAGATGTTGGGGCAGTATGCAAAGTAAGCAAGTGATCATAGTGACCAAACATTCGTTAGATAATGGGATTTAAAAAAAAATCTATAACAAAAAGGATAATGAAAAATGGATTATTTTTGTTTTACCAAATATTTTTTTACGCCTTTACCCAACACATATTGCAATATGGCTAATGATATAAAAAACACCCTGTATGTATGTTTTTACCAAAATCTGTAAACGCCAATTTTCATTAATTTTAAATCGATGAATGGTCTTCCAAGACCATTTTTGCGTAGCTACTCTGAATCTGGTAGCTGCCCTCACTGACTCCAAAAGAATTTCCTCTCTCTCTCCTCTCTCGAAACTCTGTTTATTGGTTCCCGCGAAGTACTCGGTCAACATAACTTACCTGGTGCTTTGTCACGAGTTTGAATCATCCCTAATTTTTATAAATGATCTTAGATTATTTTAGAGTACATGTGAAAATATATCTTTTTCTCGTCACAGGTGTGACGAAAAATATTGTGTGTGCAATTGGGCGGTACAAGAATTATGAACTCGTTCACAATTTCTTATTTACCGCCCTTAATACACAATGTACTTTTTCATCACACTTGCTGTCTAAGCGCGCCATTGCTTGCATGCGTAGTGGGAGTAATAGAAAAGTGAAATTCCCTAGGGAGTAATAGAAATGTCAGTAGGTCATTTAATAATATTTTGTCCTAAACTTATTTTTTGTCGGCAAGTATGTTAGAAGCCCGACGCCGTAGGCGGAGGGCTTTTGATGACTCGAGTTAGTATTCCGCTTACCGACCCTGATGCAATGTTTTTCATCAAACTTGCCGACAAAAAAATACAATGTACTAATTTATATTGCAGGCTATCCGCTACTGGGACGCGTTCCTGCCCGAAGCCCGCGCAATCAAATGAGGCGCGCTGTGACGGCGGCTTCATACCGGCTAGGCCACTGGCCGTACAACACCCTTAACGTTCGATGACAAGACTGTGGAGCTCGTTGAAAGCAGGTCGGTAGATGTCGCTGTTTTAACTCGAACCCTCGTGTTGCGGCTACTTTAGATAATAATAGAGATCGGAAAAATGTGCGTCATTGCTCGCAATAATTTGGACGTGACTCCAAAGTTAATTGAAAAATTAATCATTTTCAGAAAATTGCCTATTTGACACCAGTAACTATGAAAACCTTTGTAAATAGTCATCTCAAAGCTTCGAAATAAAATTTCAAGAATTATTCGTTTGATTATTCATTTAATTTTTTTTTGTCATATCCATATTATTGCGAACAATGACGCACATTTGTCCGATCTCTGATGATAATAGGGAATTTCTTTGAGCGTTTCAACCGCCGTGACTTGGGTGGCAACATTATTACGCGTTTTCCGTGGGTATCTCATTTTTTTTTGATGTCTTGGTAGTTGTACGTACGTCTGAAAAAGTCACGGTGGTTGAAACGCTTCGAGAAATGCTCAATAAAAGTACTTGACTCGTCTTAAAACAAATCACCAAAAAAGCCCTCACCTCATTTTTGTGAGAAAGCCTGGCCCCAATTTCACCACATTAAGAAGTCCTACAATTGTAAATTTACGATTTCTCCAATCGTGAGCGTCTATAGGCTACATAAACCGCTTACCATCGGAAGGGCCGTGCGTTTGCTTGCCATCAACATAAAATGTAGTGCAGGAACTTTAATAAATCAGCAGTAAATAGCTACTTTTTTGCAAAGCAAAATTACAATTGTCACAAAAAACACGACAATTGTAGCGAAATTCCGACATAAGCCGAACCTCATGTCAAGATTTAAAGAAAATTGTACTAAACCTTGCGACAATAGTCACGGGCGTCGGAAAATAAAAAGTAATTTATTAACGATATAATAACGTTAGTAGTAGTATAATAACGTTATTAGTAATAATTGTATGTTGGTGACAAACAAGCACATGGACCGTCCGACAGTAAGAGCCGTAGCCGTAGCCTAAGTCAGTAACAGTGATATTTTACAATTGTCACAATTGTAATTATGGTGAAATAGGCCACTGGAAAAGGGTTTAATTTAACTGTATACTTACTCTGTTGTAAACACTAGATTGTACGTGGAAATGAAAATAAAAATAACCATTCGCGTATGATAGTTGCACTTTATCGTTTGTACATTATTAGAACGTGACGGGTGTCTTATCTGGAACAGACGATAAATACGCAACTCTCATAAGACAAAAGTACCCTAGCTTATAAAATAACTACATAAAGTTTTCTAATGTAACTTGGGTGCCGAAACATACATATAGTCTAAAATAGTAAACATCTACCGACTTCTGCTAGATTGGATTTGAATTTATAGGTAAATTAAATAAATATTTGTTATTATATCGTACCCAGAAAGATTCTAAGACGCGTGTCTATAATAGTAGATATATAAAATGTTCATTCCCATCCTCTATTGAAGTATTTCGTGTAAAATTAATTAAGTGTATAACTTTTATTTAATGCTCTGTATATTAGTGGCAATTGGTATTTAGATTATGAAGTGTGATCTGCATTGTTCTGATGATTTACTTCATCTGCAATTTAAATTAAATGTTTTATCATAGTAATTATTCTTGGGGGTTTAGTTGTATATCGCACATTATCTTAACTGTTTTTTTGCAGTCGAAGAAAGTATTTACATCAGAATAAAGTAGTTGATACAGGTGAATTTAAGAGCATTTTTACGCGATTTGGTAATTTTATTAAATACGAATTTATCATCTATCACAGTGTTAAACTCTTAGTAGGACGTGACACCAAAAGTGACTTTGTGCCATGATCAGACATCATAAAAACTAACGTAATTTTTCCCAATAATATGGAGAACCCCTAAAAATGTATTTAACGTTTAATGAATTAATCATGTTATGTAAATTACATATATGTGATACCGGTAACTATGCAAATCTGTGTAAATAGTCACCTAGGAAATTAAATTACAAGAAATTATTTGTATTATTAAGGACTGATTTTTCAATCCCCAGTTAACAGTACCTGTCAAATAAATGTTAGCCCTGTCCTTTTTTAACTGATGATTTTAGAAAAGGATGGTGATCATTTTAACTAATGGATAGGTTTATTTGGCGATTGAAAAATCAGCCCTAAATGTTTAATCATTTAACCAACTTTTTAGTTCTATCCATATTATTGCGAAGACGCCCATTTGTCTGATATCTGACCATGATAGACCTTAAGCAGATATAATAGGTCCATTTATGCACATCGATAAAAATGCTCTTACATTTATTTAGATTGGTTTTTATTTTAAAGATCGAAATAAGTCTGTTGCGATCTATTTTCTCAAAGACACTTCATAATCCGCAAAACCTGTTGCCCCACTAAGCCAATAAGAACAACTAATTATAATCTGGAATTTAAATATAAATATTGTTTGTACTTTGTAATTAAAATAACCTCGTTCGTTTACCTTTACTCGTTTCTTTATTAGGGCACATGTTAGAAAATATAATAAGTAATTTTAATTCATATAAGATTTAGGAGCCCTAATCTTAATTATTTTTATGTCATCTCAGCAGACTGAATTCAAAGAGTTTTTTAGGTTTTCCATAGTACTAAGGAAGATCCAATTATTTTTATGCTTTTTGAGATTTAATTTACTGAAGTACATTTCCAGATTCGTTCGATAAGGGAATTATATTAAAAACTAAGAAGTATATATATATACTTATAACAGGCAAGATAGTGTTAAAGAAATTACCTCAAATCGTTTTTCCATACATTGTGTATATCTATAATAATCAATAACATTTAAAAATAATACCAAACAACACCGCGAGGCTTAATGGCTTGAACATCTAGAAAATATTAAAAAAGATACACATTATTGTACAGTTGTATTGAGACATTATTGTAATAAGTTAATTATTCAATTTTCGCCGTCAAGTTTCCGTGAATGTATTCATAGTTACTTGTATCATAAAGTGTGTGGACTAAAAACGTGTCGTAAAAACAGCAATAAAATTAGGAAGCATGTAGTACCGTGTTCTCTTTAAATTGATTAAATACATTATATATTCCGTACACGTAGCAACAAAAATTCCATATTTTGGGTTTAATATTCAGTGCTCTAATAATAGGTAGTAACTAATTCAAATACCCGAGGTGTCCATTTAATGCAATAATTATACGCTTCGACCATATAGCATTTATATATACTAAACTTTTTTTTTTCAAGTCCAGGTCACCTTAAATACCCTTTTCTCAAACTTGCCAACGTGGAATGTTGATGTTAATTACTTTAAATGAAACCCGGAAATACTATGTATCCAGTGTCATATGCTAAGATGATATATGTTAAGTAATTTCATGTATTTATTTCACACCTAGGACTGCAAACAAACTGTCTTTAAACAAATTGTCTTTGAAACGTCAAATTGTGACACTAGGTCTTGACATTCAGCCACAGAAAAAAAAACCTAAGAACTAATGTCTATACCACCATGTAAAAGGATACCCCAAACAGATTAAAAAAAAAGTTAGGCGCGAATGTTTTTTTTAAATGTTTTACGATACTGTACTATTGGTTTATTTACAAATTAAATAGTATGGTTCGGCGAAATCAGTTCGTTTTATTTCATGGCAAGTTTGAGAAAAGCACTATACAAATCTCGGCGAGAAACAAGGTTACGGGCCGCGTATCCCTATCTTCAGGCTTCAGTTCCTTCGGCCAGATATATCTACTTGGCCTGTAACCCTTCGTTTCCCGTTCTCTATAGTAATGTACTATTATTCATAAACGTCCATCAAACCTCCATTTGCTTATTATTCGTTTGTCCTACTATATTCAATTATTCATTTGACATTGCGTTTGGTAGGGACGAAACATAAATAAGCAAATTTTGATGCTCAATAAGTTTTCATGAATAAGGCCCTGTCTCACCATTCCCTAGTAAAATATATCTGACCGATATACAGGTTGTAAGTCTAATACAGGCGAAACTCTTAACGGGTGCTAGTTCAGGACGTAATAAGTACATTTAGATAACTTTTACTTTAAATTAGAGCAACAAAAAAAAAAACAGTCGTACAGTCAAGTGCAAAAATAAATATCGAAAAAATCCGCTCATAAATATACAGGGTGTTTTTTTTCGACCGTTCAAATTCTACGTAGTGAATCAGCTGTTTCATACAAATTGGCGGCATTACGCCGGCCGAAATGTATGAAACAGCTGATTTTTTTTTCGCGATTTCGACTTTGTCCCCATAGTAAACGTTGGTCAGTATGACCTACACATTCACTACGTAGAATTTGAACGGTCGAAAAAAAAACACCCTGTATTACGACATTTTTATTACACTGAATTAGAGTGCATTGGGACATATTTTTGAAAATTTTTGGGTACACCTTATTTTGTCTTTGACTGTACCTAAATTGCTGCTCCGAAAATCTTTTAAAAAATCTGTGGGGTCATAATTAAGTGTAACTTTAAAAAACCTCAAAATCCATGCTGCCCCCGTAAGCATAAACGCAGTAACTAGTTTTGAAGTGTCAATCAATTGTTTACTTTATTCAATTGCAAATTATGTTTTTTATTAATTAACATTTTAAAACTAGTTACTGCGTTTATGCTTACGGGGGCAGCATGATTACACTGATGAATTCCATGCCTGGTCTAAATTATCGCCCGTATTAGATTTACACGCGGTATGTTATCTGTCCTTTTCTTTTATGTGCCTGGGGAAAGGATAGTGATAATTTTATCAGCGGATTGTGAAATAGGCCGTAAGGGCATAATACGAGGGGTGATTGAAAAATTCGCGGCCTAAGTATGAAATCAAATCCAAAGATTTTAGTTAATATTTTTATTTTTCTACGTAGTCCCCGCCGAGGTCTGTGCACTTATTCCATCTGGATTCCAGAGCCATTACACCACTTTTAAAAAAACTTTCCTCTAGGCCTTCAAAATAGGTGTCCACTTCGGCTTGGACCTCGTCGTTGGTAAAAAAATGTTTACCGCCCATGTGTTTTTTTAAGTTTGGAAAGAGGTGGAAGTCCGATGGTGCTAAATCGGGCGAATACGGTGGGTGGGGCAATAATTCAAACCCACAGTTGTGAATTTCAGCCATCGATTTTAGTGACGTGTGAACACGTGCATTGTCCTGGTGGAAGAGCACTTTTCTTGTCAACATTCCAGGTCTTTTTTCTTTCAAAACCTCTCGTAATTGGCGTAAAAGGTTGCAATAGTAGTCCGAGTTTATGGTGGTACCTTACTGAAGATAGTCAACCATTATTACTCCCTTTGCATCCCAGAAGACTGATGCCATGACTTTATTCGCCGACAAAATGACCTTTGCTTTTTAGGAGGCGGAGATCCAGGGCGAACCCACTGCTTCGATTGCTGTTTAGTCTCAGGCGTGTAGTGGTGGACCCATGTCTCATCCATAGTAACATATCTGTCCAAAAAATCTTCAGGGTCAGCTTCATACAGGTCGAGGCAGTCGCGTGAAATTGTAACCAGAGTGATTTTTTGTTCCACTGAAAGGAGCTTCGGAACCCATCTCGCCGACACCTTCAAAAAACCGAATTTGTTGACTATAATGTTTTGGGTTCTTTCATAGGAGATGCCCACGATGTCAGCTATTTTCCTTACTTTTAATCGTCGATCTTTCATTATCATGTCGCATATAATTTCCACATTATGTGGATTGGTCGCAGTAGCTGGTCTCCCGGGGCGAGGGTCATTAGCGATGCTCACTCGTCCTGGTTTGAATTCAGCTGCCCACTTTTTTACCATCGTATATGATGGACAGGATTGCCCTAATACAGACTGCATTTCTTCAAAAAATTGTTTCGGAGTCAAACCTTTTTTATGAAGATATTTAATTACAGCACGTTGCTCCAAATTGTCCATTGTGTAAAAATGTGTTGACACGTATTTTTAAATCAAGCTTAAAATTAATTTAAAATTTCATTTCAGAATTGAAATTTCGCGGCATGACAACTGAATAATGACAGTTCAACATGGCGGCAGAAAAAAGTAAAAAAGTTTTTTTTTTAACAGTCAGGCCGCGAATTTTTCAATCACCCCTCGTATTTCCGTATAATATGTATAACATACATTAAATATAAGAGTTTTGAGATTCCCCATGATCACTTCATTCTCATATTACTTTTGATAATGCCACAAGATTGGTGGCAGGTCCCTTAATGTTAAGTTTCTTATGATTATTGACCCTGTGGCCAAGCCAAAGGAATTATTATCTTCGACATTCTTATAAATTACTCCAGTTAATTTTTATGCTAATGATTCTTTACAAAAGCTCCACATTCTCACGTTAACGATACGAGACTTATTTTTGTATTTATAATTTGATTTTAAAGTTTCCGCAACCATCTCATGAATGTGGAGAATATTAAATATTCTTAATTTGTCAGGGAAATATTCAGAATCTGGAATACATCTCCATGCAAATCAAAAACGCCACTGGGAGCATACTTTAGACTAAGACTATTCAGATTTTGTTATATTCCTGTATATTTTTATAGTCATTCGTTTTTATTATAATTAAATGAAATATTAGGTATTGCGTATTAGAAATTGTATAAAAATAAAAATGAATGTATATAATAGGTACCCTAGATCTATATTAGGTAGCATGATTGTAAATCTCGAGTCTAACGTATTCCTTATTTTTTATATTGCCAAATATATTTAGTGGTAATCGATGTATTGGAAGAGACGGATACCTAAATATGTATATCAATAAAGTATATAATGTTGATTTCAAATACAAACTGTTGTTTCTTTTCTATTTACTCTGCTTTTTCCTGCAATCAAAAATAACAATATTAGAACTGTTCTCAAAGTAATTTCTATCAATTTTTTCTAAACTCTAAATTTGACACTTTTTTTGCGTTCTAGTTGGAAATACTGAAATTGTCTTTTTTTAAGTTAGGTCTACATTTAAATCGAATATTCTATGATATTCGTATTTAAATGTAGACTTTATTTTAACTAGTATCGGTTTAAAACACTCGCTTCGTTCGTGTTTTGAGATCACCGGGACTCGTGCAAAAAGGTCCACTTTCAACACGTATCATAAATAACTATACCCACGGAAAAGTAGGTAAAGTTATTTCTGATGCAAGCTTGCACAGCTTGGCGATTATGGGCATTTAACTCCTAATGCGTCTATTATCTATACGCATAGTTAATAGGAGAGGCCTACGTCCGGCAGGGGCATTCCACGAGAATGTCGCTTACGTGACGCTTGTACTATCTACGGCTGCTACGTTAAATAAATGCTCAAAGTTAGAAAAAACTGTGAACATGTAAGTTAAGTCCCGAAATATTACCACACTAGAACTCTGGTTCCTATTATTTTTAGAAGTACTAAAAGAATCGCGTTACGTAAGTGACATTCTCGTGGAATGCCCCGGCAGTGGACTGAGATAGGCTCTGACGACTCTTATAGTCCGTTAAGGACAAGAAACAAAATTGTACATACCAAAACTAACAGGATCTGAGGAATGGCCAAGGCGACTTCGTAAAAACAGAAACTTAGGTGACTGCAATAAGAAAGGTTTAAATGATTTTGAGCACTTTGCACATTTGCCTCCGATACTGTATGGATCACGATTCGTGCATGCATCACGATTTTATAATACCTACAACCAAAACGTTGTATTATAATAATGTAATTATAAAACCCATTATTAAATCGCGATGCATGCACTAATGCCGCGGCCATGACATTAAGGCGACCGGCTTGGCGGAAAACCATACCTACGTGCGAGAGGGAGTACTCATATCGGCATCCCGTTACAACTCATGGATTCGCTCGCCGCTGGTCGCCTTAGACCAATGTCGTTGCCGGGCCTTAATGCCGTAACGAGTGGCGAAAATTAGTATGAAAAGTATAAGCTATAAAAAGAAAAAAAGTGCTCGCCTGGGAATTCCGTTGATAAGCGATAGTTAATCATACTTCTAATTAGGTGATGACGCGGCAAACCGTCGGTCCACTGATAATTAATTTAAGTATATATTTTAGCTCAGTTTATATGAGGCTTCTTAGAAAAATCCTACTTTGTCGTCTTAGCATCCTTATGGTAAGATACATAGTAGGACCTCTACTAAAAAGTAACATTTGTACATTTTATATTCACATGATCTACTTACCTAATAGGTGTTTATGGCAATTTCCAGTAGAATAAGTAACCAGATTAATCTTCAAATAAACGTCCTTTCTTTAGACGACATAAGTCATAAGATTGAGTGGGGAGTTGCAAATACCTAATAGGTACCTACGAGCTTAAACACGTAAGAATACGAATTTATAGTATCCTGAAACATTAAGATATAGCTGTTAAACGAGAGTTTTTAGTCACGTATTAAATACGCGAGTTTTAAAGTTTAATTATATTTTAGAATACCTAAATATCATGTGATAATAAAGCAGATATTAGATGAAGACGAGGGAGGCTTCGTACACATTGTACTCTTTATTTCAGTTAATTTAAAATTGATGTAATTCTCCTGCAACCTTAACTTATCTGTCTATAGTAGCGGCTTATAACTTTTCCCAATCATCTTTTGGTATTGAAGTGATATTATAATCATTGACTTGTTTTCTAATTCCATTGGTTGCTCTTGTATAGTTCCTACAGTTGAGCGCACAAAGCCACCCTATCTAAATAAGAAATACATCTAAGGTGTTCAAACTATTGTTTACAAATAAATCTTAAGTTAAGGTTGTGGTTCCATAACCGCTTATTTTATATGAATATGGGTAATAATAGGTAAGAAACTTGTATTTTTCCAATTCTGATTTTATAATTAATTAATCCTTTAAGCTACACGATTAACAAAAACAATCTGTTACAAGAAATCAGTGACATACGTGGCCTAATCACCTTCCATTGATAAGTCATAAAACTTCTTATCAAAACAACTGATATCGCTCAATACTGAACCTATATAAAAGGTAATCTTTATCAGATATCGCTTTGTTGTTGGACAATTAATAACAGGTAAGTGTGTTTTGTTTTTATTTTATTCTGAGTTTAAGAGTCCATGGAATGTTCGAGACCTCGAATAATGGTAAAAATGTATTTACTAATACTTACTATTGTAACATCTGCTAGTTAACTATAAATGTATAGTTAACTAATACATTTTATTAATTAATTGAGTGCGCATTTGCAAAGCAGATATCCGATAGCACTTTCCTTTGATTATGTGAATTTGAAGATACCTACTTATTTGAAGTTTAAGTAAATAGGTAATACCTATACATACGTAGACAGTTTTCAAGAACGAATAGGTAACAAAGTAGCCTACCTAAGTCTGTACCATGGCTATAAAGCCTATAAAGAAATAAAAAGTACCCTATCTATTGCTAGTTATATGAGATACAGTTTGAATAATGAGCTTTTGCGCTTAACACGTTCGCCTCCGGTACTGTTTCACTAAGTGCTTATACTATGTGTGCTTATACTTATACTATGCGACACACACTTGTGTCAAAAATGTACGTATTTCGATGCGACTGGCATAGGAGTGAGAACTTGATTAATGCTAGTGGCATAAGAATGAGATTACTTTGAACACGTATGTGTGTCACTGGCATAGGAATACAGTTTTTTCGGTCACATATGTGTGTCACCGGCGTCGAACGTGTTAAGTACCTATAGGTACCTAAATTGTCTACATAAATACAGAAAATATCAATAAAATTACGTTACAGTTGCAGCCAATATGAAGTACCTGCTAGCACTCGCCCTCATCGCCGTGGCCTCGGCCCTCCCTGAGCCCGTGCGCCTGCTGCAGCCCCTCGAGCTGGCTCAGCCCGACCTCGCGCCCCTCATCATCCCACAAGACGTCAAGATCGCTGATGCCCCCGCTCCCGTCGACGCTGTGAAGATTGTCGACGCGCCCGTCGAGGCAACTGCCGATTTTGCTGTCAACTTCGTGGATGTAGCCCCTGAAGCGCCCGTAGCCGACTTCGCTGTGAAGATCGTCGAAAACGCTGACGTCGACGAAGAAACCCCATCCTACATCCCTGTTGACGCCCCCGTTCAAGTCAAGGTCATCGATATGCCCCTCCCTGACTCTGTGGTCCTGCCTCTAGACGTCATTGTCCCTGAGACTGTGAAGGTAGTCGATGCCCCCGTTGAGAACGATTTCTCGGTCAAGTTTGTGGAACAGCCTGAGCAGGCTCCCATCTACAAGCAGTACCCTGACCCCATGTGGCGTTAAGATTAGTCCAATCATAAGTTCCATAGACAAATGTTTGTAAAACTTTTGTACCTACATTGTAACTTTTTATACCAATTTTGTAATAAAACATGATCTTCCTTCTTTGTCCTAATAGAAAATAAAGAACTGAAATACCTAAACAATAAGTTTCAATTTTATTATAGCATGTCATCATCATATCTCATCCCTCAAAGTCGCCTGACGTTGACGTCCTTGATTACCATATTTGTTCTGGCAGAAAATAAGCAACTATAACAAGCAACACTCAATTCTTTTATACCACGGCGGTGATAAACAAGCATACGGCTGGTAAAAGTTACCATCCTCTATATACTACCTACACCTGTACACCGTACCATGGTTACCTGAAAGTGGCTGAAACCGTAATGCTAATGGTGGTGTAGGTAATCCCTTATTATAAAGCAAGTTTGCAACCTTTGTGGTGATGTAGTCCCTAATTTTAATATAATACAAATTACATTTTTATTGATCGCTAATAAATCCTCATCACCGCTGCAGAAAAGGCCTAAGTACCTACGCGACCACGGAAATTGCACATGGCATGTAATGCACTTTTTCTCAAACTTGCTACGGAATGTTGATGTTACTTACTTTAAATTAAACTCGGAAATACTGTGTATCCGGTGTCATGTGCTAACAGGGTTACCAGTCACAATTTTCAAAGTATACGAAATAAGACACTGAAATTATACAAAATCCAATAAAATTATACAAAACAAAGTTTTGTCCTTGAAGTGACAGAGATAGTAGTACGAAATTTATAATATTCTCTTTATGTATCCAATTATACAAGCGGATTCAGTATACATAGAGCAGCCAAATTATACAAAAATTGCATCCAATTATACGATCTGGCAGCCCTGTGTGCTAAGATGATATGTAAAGAGATTTCATGTATTTATTTCACACCTAGGACTGCAAACAAACTGTCTTTTGTTTTGAAACGTCAAATTGTGACACTAGGTTTTGACATTCAGCCACAGAAAAAAAAAATCCTTAGAACTAATAACTATACCACCAGTTAAAAGGATACCTCAAACAGATTAAAAAAAAGTTTGGCGTGAATGTTTTTTTTTAATGTTTTACGATACTGTACTATGGTTTATTTACAAATGAAATAGAATAGTATGGTTCGTCGAAATCAGTTCGTTTTATTTCATGGCAAGTTTGAGAAAAGCACTATACAAATCTCGGCGAGAAACAGGGTTACAAGCCGCGTATCCCTATCTGGCCTCAGTTCCTTCGGCCAGATATATCTACTTGGCCTGTAACCCTTCGTTTCCCGTCCTCTATAGTAATGTACTATAGTCAAAAATATCCGTTATCTGCTGGACAAATTATCGTAGCGCGGAATTCTTAGGTGGATACTTCTTAAATGCTTTTATTTACACCAGTAATTGTGGAGTGTTATCTCTATACGTACTACACGTCATTTAAATCTTAAATTAATATTACTAGTTTTTAAAGTGATGGTTGTTCGATAGTTTATATATTTGGGGATAGCTCCGATTTAAGTTAAAGTAAGGGGCAGCCCACAACAACAGACAAGGCAGCAGCACCTATTTCTTACAGGGAACTAATACTGTATATATACCTATCCTACCGTTATTAATTATACATAATGATATTGATGTACCTAGGTATATAAATCAGGTCCATTTAATATCGGCCCAAAAGCATAACACATGAACCACAATACATGATTATGAACTATTGTGAACAATTCTGCAATTATTTTTGACTCGGAAGATTACACAAGAAATCATTTTAGTTTCACCACACATTAATTAATATTAATACCTAAAGCTTCAATCAAGGTTAAAAATAAGAAAAAAATGGAAAATAATAAACCTTCAATAAAGATGAAGTCTCTGTTAACTTTGTCACTGCTAGCGTGCTAGCTGTGGTTAGACCTACAGCGCCCGCTAGCAGACATGTTGTCTCCAAATGAAGTCATGACAGAGGAGAGGACATCTTTGGTCATCTCTACCAGCGCGTTGATGGCTCCGAGACTGGCGAGACTACTGTGTTTATTGAACCAATGCCTATTGAATCTGACGATTGGAGCAACATTGACTATATAGGTAGTCTGATCTAGCGAATCCGATTGCTAACATTTTGAAGGATGTCATCAGGAATATTTGCATTATGGTAAACAAACAAAAAAGATATCTGGTTGATAAGGGATCATCCATCAATTACGTCACACCTCAAGGGGTAGGGAGAGAGGCCATAAAATGTAACATATCGTGACAGGGAGGAGTTCTGTGTTTGTGACCTCACAATGCTCACATACTTTTTTTTACAAAATCTATGTTATAAGAAATTCAAGCGTTAAATATAAACATTGTACAAAACTAGTCTTAATCGCATTTCTTTGAATGCTTTCGTTTCCAACTTTGATACTATTATTCTGGCTGAGCTTAACAATTTATTGTTTTCGAAAAATCATGAAATTGGTGTGACGTAATTAATTGATGATCCTTAACGCTTATGGCGTTATGTTAGTATACAAATACAACGCCGTGAGACATAAGCACTATCAACAATGCGGTCCCTTTGCCCAGATATCATCACAAATCAATAGGCCGAAACAGTACCCTGACCCTACATGGTGTTAGAAACTAATATGGACAGACAAGTTTATTATGTTTCACAAAGACTTTTCCTTAATGGTTTCAATAAATGAACAACTAAACTTGACAGTTTTATTTACTACATGTTAATCCTAATCTATTTACAAGTAGAAAAACAGCTTATTTAAGAACATAATCTTCAGGATACTCCATAACTTTAGGGAATTTCTTAACTTCCTCTTCCGGTATGTGGTCAAGTCTGTCTGGCACCCTGCGGATCTGGCGAATCTGATTGCTAACATTTTGGAGGATGTCATCAGGAATATTTGCATTATGGTAAACAAAGAGTCTTTCCATGGTGTGGCGTCTTTGCAGATTGCCTTTCATTGATCTGTAGACAGCTTTCTTTATAATCTGAAATGTAGAATGGCTAGGTAAAATTACTATTTTAGGTAATTTTTTTTTTAATAATCTGTAGTGATCAAGCACATACATCCATAAAATATACACATCTACGCACCCAAACATTGTAAGGTCAAGATTCCGAGATAGGCAATAAAATTGGATACAAGTTTTTTTTTAATATTCATATTTTACTTGGCTAAAGTGTTCCCATATGTAAATTTTTAAAGTTTTCACCCATAGTTCCGATCACTGATTATCTGTGATATAAGAATGTAAACAAGTTAATACTTTTTATGGTTTCCATTTAAAGAATAAAACTGATGAACGGTAGACAAGAATGTTTGTTTACAAGCTTCAAAAGATACTAACCATAGTAGGGTCCTTGTTATGCAACTCCCATGCTAATGTCCAGCTAGCACCGCCAGGGAAACCAGTGTGGTGGAAATAGGCACGCTGCCGCCAGTCGTCACCTCGCAACGCTATGTCCCGGCTGTTAATACACACGACCACATCGCCACAGTCGTTCATAGGATGGTATATGGGCTTGTGCAAACCCATCAGATATTTCTTAATTATGTTCGCCGACTCGTAAGGGTCTTGCCATTTGCAGTCGAATATATGCCAAGTGCGTGCGAATGTGGCCCATTGCTGAAATATTAATTTAATTTCATAAAAATCTAACTGAAATTTAACAGGTTATAAAATATACAGAATTTTATTTGTTGATATAGTACCTGAACTCGTTTTGCGGCTGACATGCCAATAAGTTTATGCGAAACGAATGATTATACCAAATAAATTAAAATAAATTAAATAAAGCGTACTATTATATTGCAAAAATCTATAAATCAGTCCTGAAAAAATGTTTATTTAGTTTCAAATTATTTTGAGGTTATGTGAACCATAGACTAAGCTCAGTGACAGTTTATTTTTACACAAACGCATGACCAAGGCAGCCGTTTCATAGTCCCAGAAATACGGTATCGATACTTTTCTTTGAACAATTCGATTGAAAACATTGGGAACAATTTTATTTTAGTATCATTTTTCCATCCACAATATTTATAAATACATCCATAAAAATGTTCTTTCTAATTTAAACATTTAGGTACCCTTTACTTTTAATTGATTTATAATATATGAGCCTCAGTTGGGCCTTTTTATAACAGTGGTCAGGAAAGAATTTTAAGGCCTACGCCAATGATATAATAAGTAGAGATATGTTACACCGGCTCTAAAATTGAAGCGCTCAGATTGTGATAATTCTAACAATCGCTCTTAGTTCTACCCAGACCACCGAGAGGTGTGTACCACTGCCGAGTTCTCGCAAATCACATGAACTGCGCCCTAAAATGTCATTTTATGTTATACAATAGTAAAAACCACAAAATAAAATGCAAAAATGCCCTTAACATCACATATCATGCGCAATTGGGTGGATTTCATCAAGAAAATTTTCACCATACAAAATTTTTTTTTTTTCTTTTATTAATTAAATGCATAAATATGTATCTAGAATTGTTAAGTTATATTTATTAGAGTATCTTGTTATGATTCCACACTAATTTGATGCATAATTTCGAAATTATAGGCATCAATAATATTTTACACGAGATGGTGATGACGACCATGCCATGGTTATGATTTTTTAATGGATGGTGATGATACTATGTGTATGGTAATGACGATTTACTATATCATAAGATTCATAAGGGTGTTAAATCAAACAATTTTCAGTCAAATCAACAATGTATTTTCAAAGCGCCTTTGAATGTTTGTAGTTTATTCCAAACTTCCAAGCGAGTTTAGTTCCTGTCTCCTTACATTCCTGTACCAAAGAAGATTTTGTCGCTGGCTTCTTTAGCGTCTTCACTGCTGCCTGACTATCCGTGTATATGACCACGGCCCTCGTCTGCTGCACTTGCTCCTTTATTAGCCTTACGCACCGTAGTATGGCACAAACTTCTGCCTGAAACACACTCGTATACCTACCAAGTGGGACAGATACCATTTCCCCCAATTTCGGGATAACTATATAGTAGGTATGCCTGCTCCAGCTAGACCTGTGGAGCTTCTTATCGAACCGTCAGTGAAGCATATCAACGTTGGATGTACGACGTTTACCTTCCAGTTGTCCCTCTCCCCAATATGTACTCTATATTTCTTATCGAATATCTTCTCCCTCTTTATGAGGTCATTGTGAGTTACCATCATTTCCATTTTAGACAGTACCCTATCTTGTATTAGTTCGTGTCGCTTGTGTACGCAACTTCCTCTCCATTCCTTGTATGCCTTCATTCGGTACCACTGTTCCACGGTCCTCTTTTCCGCTTATATATGTAGCGCCTTTATACCTAGTATTACCTCTAAGGCGTGTGTTGGGTTGTCGGGTTGCCTCTGCACCTTTGCTAGGTACCTCTGATATTTCTTAATATGTGCTCTGTGCCACCAGACCATCGCTCCATATAGTACTCGGGAAGTATTATCGCCTTGGATTGGAGATCCATTCCAATATCCTCGACTTTAACCCCCATTTCCTTCACACCGCTCTTTTGTATTGATACAGTGTTCTTATGGCTTTCGCCGTTTGTTCTTTTACATGAGTTTTGTACCTGAGCGTGCTACCCAGAGTCACCCCCAGATACTTTTGCTCGTTTACCAACTCCAGCTCCTTGTCATGTACCCTTATGGGCCTCATCTCTTCTGTCTTCCTTTTGTTAGTGAATAACACGAGCTTCGTTTTTGATGGATTTAAATCCAGCCTCTCTCTCTGCACCATTCCAGCACTTTTTGGATACTACTGGCCATTATGTCCCTTATGGTGCTTAGTACCGGTCCACGTTCGACTATATAGCACTCCGTCATCGGAGTAAGCTTGCATATATAGGCCCCCCTTATTTTCTTCACTAATGAGTACAAGTCCACCCTGTGGGAAACCTCTTTTAGGACTAATTGACTGTTTATATTCCGCCCAGTGTCGCCTTTATATATCTACACTTGAGCAATTTCCCTATCCATAGCGCTATTGTCTTGTTGACTCCTTCCCTTCTCAGACTTTTCTCTATCGCTGAACATTTAATGGCACTTGCTACTACAAGAAAAACCAAAAATTATGGACCAATTTACAAAAATTGTCAACTCCATACATACAGGATCATAACCATCCATTGCTTTAGTACCGGTATTGACACGCCCGGTGTTGACTATTGCACACAAAATCCTAGATTATTTTAGAACACTAATACTTAAAGCAACGTCAACGCCTCACAAGTAAGTTCCTTTAAGGTTACGTATTCCCAAGTAATTAGTTTAAATATTATTCAATTACTTACTGTAAACCACTCGTGGATAGTTATGACGCCACAGCGTGTTAATCACTTATTGCAGTCACATTTTTATGATTTTTTTTGGTTTGAGCCCGCAAAGACAAACGTGTACTCGGTTCCGCTGTTTCGCCTGAATTGAGGAGGCGGGCGTGGGTACACCCGGTATATTTAGACGCACGAGTACAAAACTACCTCAACTTTGACAGTGCGCTTACGGTGTTGATGAATTTTTGGTGTTAAACTTTTAAATATTTTAAATAGTACTTACGCGATGAAGGATTTTTATGATATTTTTTTGAACGTTTAACAACAATATTTAAAAACGATTACTGAAGTAAAATTCGCAATCGTACGTTTGATTTGCGATAATTTTCAGTACAAATATGGAGGTTCAGATTTTTTTGTTTGATGGTGATGACTTTTGACATATAAAACATTTTATTAAAATGAAACTATTTAGATTTCGATTATTTTGATCAAAGGGCCTTAAAGATAAAACTACTGAATAACGAAAAGAATAAAAATCAAAGTAAAAAACCTAAACTATATTTTTTTAAACACCGAAACGCAACTTTTTTCCGAGTTTTGAAATCCACCCAATTAAGCTGAATTATATTTTTTTTTTCAATTTTACTATTTATTGAAAATAATAGGACGCCATTTTGACGTTTTTGACTGACTTCGAGAAAAAGACAAGCTTATGCTGTTTAAGATCAAGAGTAACAAAGATAAAACAATGTTTATCAATAACAACCTTAAGAAGCACGCGCGATTGTCAAATGCTATTGTCGTCGCAAAGGCATCATGCCGACCGGGCCATAAATCACCGGGTCGGCCACGCCCCCTTTGCTACCAGCTTGTAGGGATGCGTGCCGCAACCTTCGCACATTATCGATGGCGTTATCAGTAATTATCAGTGATCGGATTAGGTAGTGCCATTTCGGGTGAATGACCTTAAACATTATACTGAATATGGATAAGCCTCGGGATCCTGGGACTTATATTTTTTTACATAACATTTTCTTGTTATGTAATAAATTGAAGAGGAAAAATAAAAGGATTTTGTAATTGTGAATACGTCTTTTATTTGATGTTTTTATAGCTGCTACTAACAGTAGTAGAAGCAAAACAATTATTAAAGAAAACTCTATGACTGCTCTACTTTAGACCACCAGAACCTCAGTCCAGTTAGAACGAAATCAAAGTCCAGTGAGATCCGGTTAAGAAGTAAAAATGATTGATTAAACCAATCATTTAACTACGAGTGTGAAATTAACAACTAGAAAAACATTAATAAAGGCACACATATGACAAAATTAGATATTGTGGAAAAATACCCTTAAAACCATGTTCCACAAGTAAAATTAGACTAATTTTTATCAACATCAAACTGAAAGTAAACAAAATAACTATAATATTGTAAATTTTCGAACAAAAATTTTACTTTTCATATTAAATATCGGGCTTAGAAGTTATGTCCACACTAAGATAACGTACCGAAGTCCCGTGAAATGGCACTACCTAATCCGATCACTGGTAATTATATTTGGTTTGGTGGATTAGTTTAAACTCATTCTTAAAAATATTAGTACATACGTAATGATTTTCGTAATAAAGTTATATTTAAGTGTAGGTAATATGAATATAAAAGAAAATGTCGTAATAAAGGTTTATTTTTATATTTAGGTACATACTTAATAATTGTATAATAACCTATTCTAATTCTAAAATAACTCAAACATCAAACCTAACGACTTAAATATACTACATACTACTTAATAAATAAATATTTATAAATATAGGAATTAATTCTACTTATAACTACCATGCATATGCATAGTACTGTTTCATAGAACAAGCGCGGTTCATCGATAAGAAATATCGACTTTAGCCGCATCTCTCTGACAGCTCGTTTTTATTGCCCGACCGGCATGTTGCCTTTGCGACGACAATAGTTGTCTCTTTTTTATTTATTAAATACGAGTATTATGTATTTTGCCATCTCTTTTACGCATTTTGAAGTATGAAGATAGGTGTATGTCAACTGTCAATAAATCGTAGGTGTATGATGTGAAGTATTTATTTCGCTCATTTTGTTAGAGTATAACGTATCTTTACTTATATATCATTGGCCTACGCTAGCTGACGCGGATTACCCGCATCTGACGTTCGTATAAAGGTGCGACCAGGGTCGCGTTTTATAAAGTTACAATTTACAATTTCGCTGTTTGCCTCTCATTCTAGCCAATGGGTGCGTGCGTTAGAGAGGCAAACAGCGAAATTGTAAATTGTAACTTTATAAAACGCGACCCTGACCGCAGCTTAAAATACGCGGACGCTGTGACGCGTCAGTAGTAGAGATTCGCCGGTTCTGCCCCCGCTACATATAATACCGTAATAAATTTACCTACGTCATTGTTCACTTTACATAAAGTAATCACGGAAATAATGAATCACCTAACAAAATATGTACATGTCGTTTTTGCTACCCTAATGAACATTTGCGTTAGGATAGGGTTTTTCTTTGTTATACCTTTAAATACTACCTCTTTGAAGGAATTGTATGTACGTACATAGTTATATACCCGCCCACTTGTTAGGTATTTGCTTATATGTAGATGCCATTGACAAATCACAGCAGTATATAATTTAAACATCGAAAAGGTATAGGCGTCCTGTTTGGTCGACCGTTTGACCAGGTAGATGTGAGACAATGGATCGATCCCTTTCCGGAGAACAATGGAGGTTCGAGAAAGGTTTTATTGGTACGGTGCATTGTTGAAGTAGACCACGATATAACACACAGAAGGCGCCATTTTACATAGCTGGGACCACTCCCAAACGCTCCAAGTGGGGGGGGGGGGGTATTATTTTTTTTTTAGTTTCGGCGGCCATGATTGTGGGCGGGCAGTATAGAATCCCGCCGAAAACCGGGGGCAGAACCGGCGAATCTCTACTACTGACGCGTCACAGCGTCAGCGTATTTTAAGCTTAAGCCGCGTTTTCACTTAGTTTTCTGAGCGAGCATTCGCTTGTTCGTGGGCTGACGAACGAACATTTTGTTTTGTGAATTATTGTTTTTCATCTGCCCAAGAACGAACGAATGCTCGCTCAGAACACCAAGTGAAAATGCGGCTTAACAGCGCTAACCTGGTGCAGGCGCATGCGACGAACCTTTCGAACGCCTGAAACTTCCCTCTTGCATCAAAATGTGACATACCTACATGCCAAACAATAAGGTACGTGTGGCGTCTACAGCTCAGCATATTCCTTCGCCGTCTGGCGGTCAAAAAATGCGCTAACACATTCGTAGATCAGTGCCATTAATGTCACCATAAGGTACAAATCCGTGAACCGTGCATTGGGTCAGTAAGTAATCTAGTGATCCACTAATACATTATGCCTTTCAGATATCTATGCCTCACAGGTATTCTCCAGTACCACAGATAAATAAAAACAGAATCATTATAATACAACATTATTTTATTCACATCTAACTTAACAAGTAAAAAAATAATCGGCTTACATGAATATAATAATACCAAACTGTGTCACCTAATAGTTTATTCATTTAGATGCAAATCTTTCCGTACTGTGTACGCAGAGACATGCATCATATATTTTTCGTTTTCTAAGAAATTGTTGATGGCTTGTTGTCTCACTTCTTCCCAAGCGTAGAGGTCTCTGTATATAGGTCGCACGTACTTCATCCTGCCTTGTTTATTCACGAAGTCTAATGCTTCTGAGAGTTTATCTAAGTCTTTACTTCTGATGCACAATCTCAGCCACCTAAAAATAAAAATATATATTTAAATTCATTCATACAACATTTGTAGGGGCAGTAGCACTGCGTCTGGCCAGGCGTAGCGATGAAAAAGTCGGAATAATTCAAATGCTTTTTTTTGGGAATGTATGTATTATTTTTCCTTTTTTTTCGTAGTTTGAAAGACATAATCATTTTCACTATCACTGTCACTCTTTACACCTCTTTCAATTGGCGTTTTCTCGATGACATCGTGTTCCATAGATTTAGAGTAGAAAATAAAAAGTGGAAACTTTCATTGATTTTTCCATAAGAATCCGAAATTGGAAAGAAACGGGATTTTCCCCGGAAATTTTCAATGCTACATGCTGGGATCAGTGTGTTTCCCGGTGCGAATGACCACAAAGAATTTAAATTAGTGTTGAATTTAAAGTGTTTTAGTGTCTTCTATTTCATTTACCCAACCAACCTTAGGATACCTAGTAAGCACTCCATCTGAGAAGCCGTTAACAGACATGGGCAAAAATTTATCTGATTACTTCTGTAATTTACATTCGTATGAGTACATATTTTGTAACCTAGATTACGATTACGATTGTAAGTAATATATAGTAATCTATCTAGATTACAAAGTACACATACAAAAGAGTAATCGTATTACTTTTTGGCCAACTTTGGCAACCAACCACTTCAGTCATTCAATAGTAATCCGACTGAGGATTCACAAAGTCTAAATTAAAATTTTGAAGTATACTAGGACTCACCTGTATTTAATTTCAGCGTTTTTACTCGTATCCAACTTATATGCCTGTCCCATGCTACGCAGACTGTCTACCGGCAACGGCGGGCGGTCGATCAGTTCTTGTAAGAGATGGATAATTTGGTGCGGTGTGAATACTTTCACGTCGTCGAACGTGAACTTGTGATCTTGATTGATTTGTCCGAGCAGTGTTGTTATGGCTTTAGTCATTGATGTGTCATAGCTGTAAAAAAGATATAGATTAATCCCCTTCATAAACGTCTCCTAACCTAGCAAGCTGATAAGTAACGTTGTCTTTAGGCTGTAATATTCTGTACCTCGTGAGGTTGAAGTACTTGCCTACCTACGTGAATACTTCTTTTGTACATTAGTGGTCCGCAGGAGCAGAGGATGTACATAGCAGTTTCCTCTGATTCCTGGCAGAACCTGCATGTCGCTTCTTGTTTTTTACCCATTAGAAACATATGTTTGTTCAACTTGCAGTGTCCAGTTAGAGTTCTGGCTACTGCACAGACTTTTTGTCTTTTGAGCCCTAGCTCTTTAGTGCTTTTGTTGTTGAACCCCTGGATTAGGGCTTTCGAGTGTGTAGAGGCTAAATTACTCTCGTTAGAGACCTGGGGCGGCGTTTGCGTGACAAAGGTGGCCGATCCGGTTCCTACCTCATACAACAAATATCGCTTGCCGTCCAACGCGGCAATGCCGCGAGCATATTTGGCACTTTTCGACAGGATGAGAGCCGGAGCGGGGTATAATTTATTTAGTATTTTGTAGTTTTAGTTATAGGTTAATTTTAGGCTTAATATTAACTAAACGGAACTCACTTGGGAATCACAGGCGGCATGCCACTGGTGTTGAGCCACGTGTGCCAGTCCACAGACTTCAAGTTCTCGCTGTCGCTGAAGTATTTCAGCAGGTACGCCTTAAACTGGTCCGTGTCAAGCGACTTGCGCGCGAAATGGTTCAGGTATGAGCGGAGGAAGTCATCGAAAACTTCTGTGAAAGAAAAAAAATATTAGCGTCTTTGCCTACTACTTACAATTGTACCCCTTAAATTGAGAGCAACACACGATATACCTATAACAAATCAAACGGTTCATGATAAAAACATACATGGGAGGCTTTGGTGAGTATGGTTGGTATGGTATATGCATTTTGCTTAGTATTGACATTTTCGACGCCACGTCAAAAACAAAAGCTCAGACGCCACGACATCGTCACCGTGTCAAAACCAACGTGTATATTCCTCTGTTGTGTGTCTTAAATTCGTTTTTGGCTTAGAACCTGCAGTGCCGATATATCAGAAATTGGCGTTCAAAAGTTTAAGTGTAGAATGAAGATGTGGTCACAATTTAATCCTGAGTCACCTATAATTAAACAGTAATAAATCCCGGTAAGCTTCATGCTCTCAAATGCAATGTTGAATGATCATATGATTTTCAAAATTATGTTTAAACATTCCACATATAAAGAGTAAGTGAACTAAAGCGACTGTGGTGACATCTTAATCCTGAGTTGGCACCTATAATGAAACAACATTAAAGCCCAGTAAGCTTCATGCTCGCAAATGCAATGTTGAATGATCAATGGATTCATATTTTAAAGACAAACGGGTCTTAATCGCGTAAACTTACGTTTAATTATATCCTGACGTTTCGGGCATGACGTTACACCCGAGAAATGGCTACATAATGAACAGACGGCAACCCAGACGAACACCGAGGAAGAAACATCCAGATGTTGCAAGGCGACCAGCATTTTTGCCATATGTCAGGGGTGTAACGGACAAAATAGGTACGCTTTTGAATAAGTATTCCATACCAACCGTTTACATGCCGTTATCAAAGGTGGCAGGGCATCTAAGGTCGCCTAAGGATGTTTTACCTTACCACACACCGGGCGTTTATAAAATCGATTGTAGCTGTGGTAGTTCCTATATTGGGGAAACCAAACGCACCATAGCGGAAAGGGTCAAGGAACATATCACGGCTGTTAAAAAGCGTCAAACGAATAAGTCTGCTGTGGCCGAGCATTTGTTGGAGTCCGGACCTAACCACTGGATTGAGCTCCATAACCCGAAAGTCCTCTCAACCGAGCGTATACATCATAGCCGAAAAGTACGTGAAGCTATTGAAATTAAGAAACATCGGAATTTTAATCAAAATGAGGGGCAAGGAATCTCATCCGCGTGGAATCCCGTGATTTACAAATGTAAGCGTGGTGAAACATCCATTTTAAAGCCATTGGATGTTGTGAGTGTTGTGTGTAGGCCTAGTGACAACCCTAGCCTAGAAGTGAATAATCAAGATCAAGTGCGGGTAGTTCGAAAAACCCGCGCAGCTCGAAGGTGTTGATACATTCTCTCGCCAGTCTGCCTGCGACCACGGGTGTAACGTCATGCCCGAAACGTCAGGATATAATTAAACGTAAGTTTACGCGATTAAGACCCGTTTGTCTTTAAAATATGAGTGATAATCGTGAAAGTTTAGATCAATGGATTTTCAAAATCATGTTTAAACATTCCACATATACATTAAGGATTCAGTACACACGATACAAAAACCTGTATATTGTAACCCTTACCGGGCCCGCCGACCAGGTCCTCAAGATATCTCAAAAACAGCGATCCCTTTTCATACGGGACCGTTGAAAACGCGTCATCAGGATGTACATTTTTGAGGTCCACAACCAGCTGTGTCAGCGGATTAGTCGGTCCAAGGTCACTGATCTGAAAAGTTAGAGCATGTTAGAACATCTTACCAGGACCCCCTGCCAAGTCTTCGAGGTAACGTAGGAAGAGGGACCCCTTTTCGTATGGGATCCGGGAGAATGCGTCGTCCGGGTGTACCCCTGTGAGGTTCACTTGTAACTGGGTTAGAGGGTTGGTGGCACCAATTGTGTTCACCTGCAAAATTAGCGGTTGTAGAGAGCTTACTTTGGTATGGTAACAGGTTGATTCAGAGTTGCAGAAAATGTCTATCTAAAGTATAGTTAAGTAACATGAAATATGAATCAATATCAAATTTATTTTGGTTTTGGTGAATTAACTTTCATGTCATTTCTTTGAAATATTTTTTAATGTCTATAATTTGATTGAGCGTTTTCGAAAATATCCTCATTTCTGCCTCAAGTCACTTGATTGGCCTCAACTAATTATCTGAAGCCCCTACAGATTGCCAAAGGCCTTGCAACTCTTGATCTAAGCTATGTCCCTAAAGAAAAACTAAAAATCTTTAAACCAAAATTACTTCAACAGTTTAAAGATCTTTCATGGAGTAGCACAATTCTAGTTGTACACTGAACATAGCTATTCAGTTAATGTGAACAATTGATCATGTGTGTAAATAAAAATACAGGGTTTCAGCGATGCTCCATCCTTCCTTTTGAGACTTGAAAGCCCTCATTGACCTAGAAATGTTCACGACCTTGTTGGTGACGATTACTCCTTGTGTTGCTAAACATTTTGGCACTGCTTCTTAATAAACCCAAACACTTACAGCCTCAGTCAATTCCTGAAGTCCCAGCAAACTGTGGAAATCCCTGCTTTTCTTAGCTTCAGCGGCATCATCGATGAGGGACGCTCCGACCTTCCTCTCCAGAAAGACTGTGAAGCCCTCGTTGAGCCAGAAGTGCTCGAAGTTCCTGTTAGTGACGAGGTTGCCAGTCCAGCTGTGCATGATCTCGTGAACTAACACGTCCGCTAAGCTTCTGTCTCCAGCCTAGAAGAAATAATACTTTTTTTTTTTCAATTTATATTAGTTATAAGCCCTATACCATCCTTGGAAAAATTTACTCAAATATTTAACAATAATGAAGCATTATTCTATAAAAGACTAGGTATACATTGAAAAGTTGACAAAAGGTATAAAGATAAACCAGGGAAACTAGGTTCGGGAAACGATAGGTTACGATAGGATATAGAGAAGCGAAAAAATAAGCTTTTATAGAGTAATGCTTCAGTATTTGAGAAAATTTCTCCATGAATCGTTAATTCTTACAGCTGCTGTCATCTAACTAAAGTAGTCTCGCTCGGTTGGCCTCTTTTTCGTAATAACAATATACAAGGAAGTAGTAGTATTCTCTGTAATTACAAATTTCTTTGTGACCATGATGTTTAGGATCCAGTGGTACGATTCTCACACGCCAAAATTACACTTCCGTCCATAGTCGCCAAGAATTTTTTTTTTTGGGAATAGAAGACGTTTTTCACAAATTCTCACCAACAACGTAGGTGTGACGAACGTCAAGCACGGATTCTCCATGCCACCGTACGGGAAGGAAGGCGGCAGCACCAACAAGTCGTATTGGGACCAGACGTAAGGCCCGCACAGTCTCTCAGCCGCTTGCAGATATTTCTCCGTCTCGGCGAACTCCCAAGCGCTCTTCTCGATTTCCTCCTTCTCGGACCATACTCGGGACCTGTGACAACAATCAAATTCTTCTTTGAAATTTAAAGAGAAGACTCAAAGTTATCTTTAGGTCCTGTGCTACACGCACTGGCATCCTTGAATAGGGTACTGGCATCTTTCACACTCTACAGAGATCTTTTTACACTCTACAGAGTGTAGACACAGCAAAAAAAAATCACGACGGTACTGGCATCTTTCACTGTAGACACAGCAAAAGAAATACGACAAAAACTCCTAATTATAATTTTATTGATACTTAACTTCAAGTAATTAGGAAATGATTTTTGGCGATTTATTGGTAGTCTCCAGTTAAAGTTGTATAGCGTGACTACCGATGTACCGTTCCCGGTAACTTACTAAAAACTTTATGTTGGAATATTCCCAAATGGTAACTTTCCCTATAGCAAAATTGGGAATTTACCGGGAATGGTCCACCTCTAAGTGTGACTATACTTGTGTACCCTGTTCGCTCTTGCTATATGATTCAAACTTTCTGTAGCAAACTCAAGAATACGAGAAGAGTATTCTTACTTCGGTCCAAGCTCTCTAGACTCCAAAACCCCGACAGCAATAGCCAGCAAGTAGGACGGTATAGACACAGGTAGCCGGAAGGCAGTTCTACTACCGCGGCTCTCTCCTCCGAAGCGCACTCATGAGTACTGTGAACTCTTCTGTAGTAAACTCAAGAATACGAGAAGGGTATTCTTACCTGGGTCCAAGCTCTCTAGACTCCAAAACCCCCACAGCTATAGCCAGCAAGTAGGACGGTATAGGCACAGGTTGCCGGAAGGCAGTTCTACTACCGCGGCTCTCTTCCCGAAGCGCACTCATTAGTACAGTGAACTCTTCAGGGGCTTTGACGTTTGCGTCGTATGTGAACTTGACGGCGGGGGTGTCTTGGCAGGGTATGATGGAGCGCGCGTGGATCGGCTGTAAGCAATGAATATTAAAGATATGTGGAATGAGCTCCCTGCTAAGTAAGACCCACAGTATGACATTTTTCAATACAAATAATGTGGCATATTTTTAAGGGATCATCCACGCCCACGATCACCCTTGAAAGCGTCTATAGACTGCGGTAGGCGCTTATCATCAGGTGGACCATACGGTCCACCTGATGATAAGCGCCTACCGCAGTACTTTAAATACGATCCACCTGACCTTGGCATACGCCAAGGTCAGGTGGATCGTATTTAAAGTCTTAATAATTTAACCCAAAAGTAGCAAATATTAATACCGGTAGGTTATAAGAAAAAATCATAAAAAAAAATTGTGAGTTAATCCCCAAGCTTATAACATCAGTTACCAATTACGATTATATTCGTAATTAGTCCGAGGTAAATTACTAGTAGTAGGTCGCCCTGCGGCCAATTCGTCGCGATTTAAAGCCTAAATAAAAAAAACAAAAAACGAAGCAACTGGCAACATTAGTACAAGCTGTCATTGTTGTTCTCGCGCGCCAATGTCACGTCGCACGGATTTTATTACGAAGTAAAAGTTTCTTGTTTTAGTGCAATTTTCAGCTTCTCGGACAGAAGAATATGATTAAAAGGAAGAGCATTATTTCGTTGACGTGCTGTAAGAAGAAGCAACGTCCTAATATACAGAAAATCGATATGAAATTCGAAAGAAAATTTTAAGGTTACATACATGAAAACATATGAGTTCTTACATATAATACCGCCGATTCTGACATAATACGTTATATTATGTCGATTTCCTCTTGGGAAATGTAATATCCATTATCATATTTGGATTTAGTTACAATGGTAAGAGATATACAACATAACCTAAAATACGGATAGTCTGCAAGTTATTAACACAAAAGATGCTTTAGTGTTGGTGTTCTAAATATTATTTTCTATTTCTCTCTCCGTTGGAGAAGGAAACTTTTCCGTGGGAAAAGGAATCGCAATATTAATTACAAGACATAAAAGAAATCGTGAAGAATAAAATAATATAAATGCCTGCATACTCTGCCTCAAGACTTATAATTCTGACGCTATATGTTATATAACGTCGTTTTTTCCGTTGGAAAAGTACATGTGATCATAAGTTGCGTTCCTGGACATTATATCTAGGTAATGTAATGCTTTATTATTGGTGTTCTAAATGTTATTTTCTATTCCTCTCTCCGTTGGAGAAGGAAACTTTTCCGTGGGAAAAGAAATCACAATAATAATTGCAAGGCATAGAAGAAATTGAAGAAAGACTATGATAATATAAGTGCGTACTCTGCCTTAAGACTTATAATTCTGACGCTATATGTTATATAATGTCACCTTTTCCGTTGGAAAAGTTAATCAGGTAATAGTGAATAACCTGGACATTATATGTTATGTAATGCGCTTGTCCATTGGACAAGTTAATATAATCAAATGTAGTTTTTGAGTAACATTTTCAAGTCATCCGTGGGATGAAGTTATTTATTTGACAGGCATGACAACAATAATATGCTACGAAATACATAATATAATACATAACATTGAGAAAGAGTGCTCTAAACAGTTGGGATAATTAACCCGTCCAAATACAGACTGAATTCTTTCATTACATTGATAAATAACTCCAACTACCTAAAACATTTTTGGTTTTAAACCAAAAGAAAAATGTATAAAATAGCAAAAATAAATGAATGGATCCAGCAACAGGAAAAGGAACCGAAGACTGCAAGATTAAAAGGATTCAACATCATACTGTACTTTAATGTACTAATACTAATACGTGTAAATGTGGTTGACATACCAACTATTACAAATAATAATTTAGTTGTCCAAGATATGCTTGATATTATATATAAAATTTTATATGATAAACTGATGCCTTTGCAATAGTTGTTACCTAAATCAAAATGATGGATTTAAATATAATCTTCGAAAATATGATTTGCACTGCGGTAAACACTGTCAGTATAAAAATCACACATCTTTATACAACATTGTAAAACTATTTAAAAGTTTGATACAATTTACATCACAATCATATACATAACCTTGAGAAGGAGTAACAAATTGGACTCAATAAATGGCAGAAATTTGAAACATTCATAATAATCCAGGTACAACACATACAAAGTTTTCGAAAATACTCGGTTGACCAGAACATTTGGTAAGTTTTTAGATCATTGATGATCAAATTCCATTATGGATGAACAACCCAGCTAATTATGTCCTATCAAAAGATTGATTCTACATAGTGTGTCAGGACAATATTCTTAGGCACCGAAAGCCACTTGCAATACATTTTTGTATATATACTTACATTAACATATTTTACCATTTATTAATGGTGGGCTATATGTAATTATTTAAATTTGTCTCATTATGACCAATAATATAATATCTCTCCAAATAATTCAACAAGAGTTCCAAAAAGCTCTAACATGCTTTTGCCTTGCTTCATCAATTGACATGCTAACAATCTTATAAAAGGACATTCTCTGTAATATAGAAAGTGATAACAACAAGAAAGAATAACATGTGACAAATATTGTAATGTTCATCTAAGGACTAAACAGATGACAAACTGTTTTATGATTCCTCTTCTTATAAAATTAATCATATGGAATATTCTTGAATATTCACTCATAAATTCTTTCTCTACTTATAAGAATATACAAAGACAGATAATACCCAGTAGGACTAATAATAAAAGCTTACATTGTTTAATGAATCACATTATTTAGTTTCTCTGGAAGTCTGGAACAAAGCTTATCCAGTAAGATCAACAAGTGTGAAATATCAAACTTGCTTTTTTGATAATGATAATAATAAAGTTCAACACCAAACTGCTGTGCTCAAATAATATTCAGAACAAAACCATAATTAAAATTGTGAGTTGATGAAACATAAATGGATTCCTTAGTTGAATACATCCAGAATTATGTCATACATCCATAGCTGGACAAACAACTACCTATCTTTCTTTTTCTGCCCTACATCTCTACATAATCAAATAGACGACATGTTATGTTATTACGAGTATGTCCTAAATATGTAATTACAAAAATTACAAATAGGGTTACAATAACTTAAATAAGTAATTTATTTTTATGTTATTATTGTACGTATACCATATTAGACACCTGCACATCCACTGCAGTTTTACCAAATTCAATATGGGATCTAGAACAAGAATTATTGAATGTTGGACTCATTACCAAGCTATTTTAATCCCTTATGAGCTCATATACACTCTCATGCTTTCTTTTTTTTGATATACTATTACTAATGAAGCCACGGTTACAAAGATAATGTCAGCAGTGTCGAGATAAGAAATAACATAGCTTATAATTTAAAAAGTATTTAAGGATATCAAATCCTGATAATGAAAGGATAATGGGCCATAACTTAAATAGTGAAATAGTTGCTTATAATAATGCATATATGTAGTTACATACTGTAAGCCTATAATAATACATACCTACATGATATTAAGGATACAGACATAATGCATACCAACTTTTTATTAGCTCTATAACTTCATTTGAATAATTATACTTAAATTTGAAAACAAGCAAATACATTTTTGCTTTCAACTTAGCTATTTAAAAAATGTTAAATATCAGTAGGTGTAAAATTCACTCTATTTTAACAATTAGCTACTGATGTGACTTAAATTATGATCTAATGATAATGCTGAAAAATGTTTAGGTACTATTTTACTGTCACATACCTAACTTTAAGGAATGAATCTCATCACAAGCATTAGCAAGTGAGCGTTTTAAGTCACTCATAGTCATGTAAACATATACTCATGTTCAAGTTATGAATATATACAATTTAAAAATGAATGAAAACGAATACTTATATGTATAAAATTACTCCATGGTAGAAGAATATTTATCCTTGATCAAGAATTCGAAATGAAATTAATTCAAAAATGTTAACAATGTGTTTATGAAATCATCATAAATTTGAAAAGTAGTAGTATTCTCAGAATTCCTTCAAATTCAACCATTTCAAAGGAAATGCTTGTGAACTTATTTGAAAATAACATATAACCACTTTGGTAAAGACGAATTTAATCAACTAATAAAAATCTATTGTTGAATAATATATCACACTTATAACAGCTCTACAATTGACACAACACACCCATAATATTACAAGTGAATACATTTAATTGTTATTGCCTACCGAGTACTTAACCTAATATAGGTATATATTTTTAATACGGGTCTCCCTCGAGATCCCTAACATCGTTTGTCCTAAAATCACTTGCCCGAACTGTTTTGCACTAATGGGCATTAGCCCTATCGATCAGTTGCAATAACACTCATTTTCCATAATGTAATGATTGTCCTAAAACTAGGTATTATTTAGCACGCTACTAACAGTAATAACATAAAAACCAGAAATTAATTTATGAAGATATTCTCATCAGACTTGGTCAAGTTAGACTATTTAGTAGCATAAACAAAACTCAAAATATATGCTAAAAGCTATTCATATTCTTTATTAAATTTGATTATTTGTATCTATTGAAATCATTATGTAATATGTATAGATAACTAAATTTGTCCTATTCATAGTCCAATAGATGAAGACGTTTAAATGTCAATTAACATGACAAACTAAGTTCTAATAATTACTTATATAAACTTTATGTGTTCGCATCTATTCTATTTAAGATAGATTTTGTCTAACATATCCAAAGTCTTAGTACCTAATTAACATGAGGTACAAGGAAAGTATATTAATTTAGATAATCAAAAGAAATTTAAGACAACAATATTCGACCGATTAAAATTTGGAGTCGGATTAGGAAAATATCATACACTAGGTGACTACGGATCAAAATCCTCATGCTATTAAACATGTAGACTCACGAGTATATTATTATACAAACATATAAATCATGACCAGGTGCAAGTGACCAAGGAGACATATTGGTAAAAATTTCATGTCTTTCTAGATTAACATTTTATAACAATTAATAATGTTCAATAAGGTGTTCAATTTAAGCCTTTATTATAGATTGTAATATTAAATGTTCCAGCGAGGGGCGCATGATATGCTATCAGTATAATTTCACCCACAAATAATGAATTATTGCTTTGACAAAGAAATTAACTTATCATCTTGTAACTCACATTTTCACATACCTCTGATGTTAAAAGACCTGATCATAATTATTACAATTAAAATTATATTAAATATATTCTTCCACAAGACGGAGAAATATTCGAATACTGTACATTATTCATAATTTGGTGTCTTATTCATAGGCATGTGTGGGAATACATGTAATTTGCACTATGTATTTTTAAACAAATGTCGCAACATATAGAAAACGTACATAATGTTTATGTCTCTAAACATCTACTAGTAATTTACCTCGGACTAATTACGAATATAATTACAGGATTAAACGAACTTACCTGAAGTGAAGTTCTATCCTGATTATATGAAGTAATTAGTCCGAGGTAAGGGGGGATCCCTCCCACCCAAGATTGGTACATAAAATGACCATTCTTGCCCTGTTAATCTCTCAATTTAGCTCTGAACTTAATGACAGCTTGTACTAATGTTGCCAGTTGCTTCGTTTTTTGTTTTTTTTATTTAGGCTTTAAATCGCGACGAATTGGCCGCAGGGCGACCTACTACTAGTAATTTACCTCGGACTAATTACTTCATATAATCAGGATAGAACTTCACTTCAGGTAAGTTCGTTTAATCCTGTAATTATTCCGTATTTTTATATTCAATAATTAATCAAAGTCAAGCCTTCGTATATCTAGCTTAGTACCGTAGGTGGACGCTTAAATCTACTTAATTAATGTAATACAAAAGAATTAGTAACGCATGTTACAGTCTTGAGGATTTGCCCTTAGTAGTTTATCATTAGCTCAATTTAAGGGTCGACTAGGGGAACAATGGAACATATTACAAATTAGGGACTAATTAGGAACTATTCAAACCTCACCTGGCATTGACTGAAGAGATAGGGGTGCTTCTTGCCCGAGGTCTGGCTCGGCTCGAGCCACTGCAGAGCTGACGCCGATGCTGAAGACGCATAGTCTATTTTAATCTTTAACCTGCAATAACATGTTTTTTTTTTTTAATATCGTGACACATTAAGACTACACATAAAACATAAGTGAATTGTTAAGCACCGATCAATCGACGACCGTCGGGCCGTACAGCGGTCGGCAGTTCGTGCCGCGCAGTCGTCGCGGTAGCGGCGGGCTTAGTGCTTGATAATAATGATAATGGATAGCTAGGCTCTTTGAAACATGTCTTGTGTAGGTAGTAACTAAATATATGTGAGTTTAACCGTTTACTTATATTTTAACCTGGGGTTTTTTCAGAGATAGTCAAAGTTAACAAGAAACACAGGTCGCTTTGCGTATTTATTCATTATTTCCGGAGAATACTGGAGGTTTGAACTTATTATGATTGGGAAATTCAATTATTTGTCTTAGTGTGCCATATCAATCACAAGTCATGTATGCAGACTTATATTCAGGGTCTTGTCTAAGATAATATACGTTACATGTTTTAAAGCAAAAAACAATGAGGACACGGAGCGAACAATACCTAACGAAGGAACAAAATACTTATGCATAAGAATTTTATGAAGGTTACAACTCTCGGAAATAATGAATGATGATGACTGAATATTTACTTAACTTGATTGTAAACAAAACTACTAATAATAATTCAACTAGATACCTACGCAGTCTTACAGTCAATACTGAATATAGTACAGGAAAAAAGACCTTTATTATTTATCAACTCAGTTTTACTGCTTTAAAAATTCTAAGGGACGCATTTGCAGCGTGTACAGGTACATGTAAATAGTGGTCCACTTCATAAAACAAATATGAAAAAAAAAAATGTTTTTTTTTTAGCTTTAATGCCTTAATGATAAATTTACCAAGCTGCCTTACTATTGCCGTACAAAGTAGCTGTACACATGCCTTAGGAAGACTGGAGCTTGATTCCTTAAGCTCCAGTTGAACACCGGGAGGCCCTGACGGGGCCACCAGAGGCTACAACTATTATGTCGATGAGGCCCGTTCAGTATAGGCTCGTCTAATGGCACTGTAGTATATTGGAACAAACAATGGAAGTATGCTACAGTGAAAACAATGACTATGCTGTAAATTTAATCTCCAAATACGGCACCATGAATAGACTACATCTAATTACCGACTTAACTTTGAAATCGCCACTCTAGTTCTAATCAACGTACTAGGCCTAGACAGGCTGATTTTAGACCGCAAATCAAATATATCGACGTGAATATGTAGGTCATATACGGTCATATATATAAGGCGAATTCGAACATTTTTGAATATCATAAATGCTCATTGTAGATTCTAGGAAAAATGCTACAAGAAGAAGAATACAAATCAAATAGCTTTATTTATGTTTCACGTATAAAGTAGGTATTATTTATTTCACGTGTAAATATACTACTTATGAAGTTATTTGTACATGATTAAAATGATTGACGACTAATGATTAATAATTATCAATAAAACTATTTGGGATCACCCTAAATGGAGCGTGACGTCAAATTGATGTCATCGGCATGAAAGTTACGGGCCCTGCATATTAGTATTACCATCTTAAAAAATATTAATTTCTAGAAAGCGGCTTCGGATGTGCCTTTAATCGAATACCAGATTTTTATTCGATTCTTAAGCCGGCTACATAGACTATAACTAGATAACCTATATATTCACTTCTTCAAATCTGATTGGGGACCAAAACATGGATTCCTTCATTATGCTAACCTACGCTTAACGTTGGGCGGCACCTCCGGCCCATACTTCCGACAGACGTGACACGAGCAACAAGATGGGCTCTCGCTGGGCAACGAAGGGCAGGAGTTTTCTATTTTGTAAAACGTACCGTGGAACGACAAGGACATATTTGCTGCCATTGGGTTGCTCCTAGGAAATGTGTTGAAACTTAATACAAATGTCAATCTATCTACAACTTTAAGTATTATCTAGAGGATTTTTGCGACATCAATTTGTCTTGGCGGCGACTTTAGCCGCTGACATGTTTAATATTGGTGATGCAGGACTGGTCATTATGGCAATATTTGGGGGACGCCTATGTTCAGCAGAGGACATCTTTCGGCTGATATGATGATGATGTTTAATATAGCTGTGACTACATGACATGTCATCACTCATCAGCTCATCACTCTTATTTCAAATAGCAATAATCTTTTGCAAAAATCAAAGTATGTAAGTGGTTAGGCTAGCTAGACTATTCAGGTTGCTTGATTACCTGCAGTTGTCGTATGATTTAAACAGTCGTTATTTTTAATTATTGTAGGGGGAATTGGTTAAGTAAAAAAGCGAATTATAAACTTTACGGATATTGTCGCATATTAAAATTTTATGGACAATTAAAAATACTTACGTTTCGCCCGCTATTTCTGTTTTAGACAGTTTTATGGTCAACTTGGAGCCAAAGTTGGGTAAATCATCTCCAAGTGTGTACTTCAAAGGTGTGCCATCTTCCAATTCTATTGAATTTATGGTGAGATTGCTTGTGTCTAAAATCTGTGAACAATTTTATTGTGTTTTCGTAAATTGAAATATCATATGCCAAGAAAAAAGAAACACATTCACCAACAACCAAGGTGGGACTCGAACCCACGTCCTCAGCTCACATGGTTATGGCTAAACCACTCGGCCACCCAGTCTTAATTGTGGTTTAGGTAATTTGTCTATCAAGCTACAATAAACTTAGTATCAAAATATCAGCAATAATAATCTGTTGCTATCCTAGGGATTTCCTTCTCAAGATGTAACCAAGAAGATAGTATTATCTAAAAGATGTTTACATTTTCTTGTTATTTTAGATATAATATGACAAAGTTGACATATTCAGCACAGTATTATCAATTGAATGATAGTGTCAATAACATGAGAACATCATTATATGAAGGTTGAGGTTATCAACCTGTCCATCATAAAAGTATTAAATTAAAGTCTGTTTTTCTGGGTTCAGTACCTCAAGAGGAAAAAAAATGAACTTTTATAGGATTACTTGCGTGTCTGTCTGTCTGTCCCTCTGTTATCTACAGCCAATTTGCTGCAAAACTACTGCTCCAATTGAGTTGAAATTTGACACACATAATGTAAGTTGGTGACACAACGATGAAAGTGGAACATAAATAAATGAATTTTAAATATGAGAACTTTTTATTGGGGTAAATTAGAAAAATTAGAATTAGAAAAATTAGAAAGTTTTGCAAACTGTATAGGTAATGTCATTTCCAATATTTCTTTTATGATTATAAGGTAAATAACATTTAAGTTATTTAAAAAAAATAGGCGAAAAATACCACCATGTGAATCAATCTCGTAATTGTTTATCTATATGGTATTGTCAGGGAAACAAGTTTCGAAAAGTCTGTAAAAAGGGGTAGAGTAGACCAAATTATAAACTATAACTATATTTTCTATGAAAGGAACAAATTCATTCCATATTTTTATATTATGTAACACTTAGATAAAGCCAACAGAGTACAGTAGTGGTTAGTGCATGTTCTAGCTTTAGTTATATTATTTGTCAGAGTGACCAATAATATGATAAGGATATCATATTATTATGAAACATATGGTAAGAGTACTAAAACTGCAATCTATGAGGAACACTGCTCCTACATAAGCACCCACTCCTCATACCTCCTGCACTTCAATGAGTACTTTCTCCCTATTTCAATTCATTTTGCGGCCCAATACCCCATCTATAGCTTTAATAACTTTGTTCAAATATGTATAAATATTGGATATCATATGCCAAAAAAAAAAGAAAACCAAGATCAGCAACATCCACAGTGGGAATCAAACCCATATACTAAAATACTGCAAAAAGGTTCTGCCTGATGTGTAGCAACCAGACCCCTAATAACATCCAGCAATCCAATAACATCCAGGAATAAAGCATTTATACTCTGTCCAAAAATCTCTGTCAGTAAAAAAAGGCAACAAATAAAAAAATTAAGCATGAAGAGTAGGCTGCCCATACAAAATTTAAATTTGCCGCCTTTTTTACTAACTAAGATTGTTGGATGCAGTATAATGTATAAATTAAATTTTATTGTTTGGAACATAATAGAATCAGTCTTACCACGTCCCCTGTATCTTCTAAAACATCTACAGTGACCAGGGCTGTCCCACTCAATACCTTCTGCTCAAAATCCACATTGAGAGAGAAAGAGATGTGTTTCACCACAGCAATTTCTGTAACATAATGGTTTAGTCTTTATTATTTTTAGTAATAATATGGCATATTATTTAAACTATTATTTTTTTACTTAAATAAGTGTTGTGTAGTGCACATTTCTGTGTGTGACATACCACAGTAGCAGAGGGTTTTTTAAAATGTATTTGAAAATAGCACATAATTTCGTCAGTTGACAAGCAAAACTCACTAAGTAACAAATACCTACTTGAAATAAAGCTCTTATTTCAGTTCTGATTTAATACTGACATAAGAGATTGCTAAGACACCTTTTAAAGTGAGTTTTGCTTGTCAGCCGACAATTTCACATATTCATAAAAATATTTTGTTTTCACAATTTTCCTATAATACTCATAGTTGTATTTGTGTATGAGTTTCGTAAAAAAATAAGGCATCTCGTTACAAATTACAATTTGACTGGTGATTGTGACTAATAATACAAACAAATATTGAAATAATAGTTTAAATCTATGTAAATAATTTCACAAATAATACAGATAATATAACACACAATTAAATCTTAAAGTAAGGTAATCATGAAAGGAATAGTTTCAATCAAATGTATTAACATACCAGGCCGAGAATAGGAAGAGGGATCCAACGGACTTAAAGCACTCATGGTTGAAGCGTGGCTTGAGAATAGACTGTGGAATAAATTGATTACTGTTAAGAAAAATATTTCATTTTTATAGCCCATTGTATTCACTGAAGCAGTAATGTTTACAGCACTTTGTTGCCTCAATCTATCAAGTGGTTAACTACACAAGCAGTCTTCTCTCACTTGTAGTGTCATATATCATGATATATAACATAATCTAGTTAAGGCAACACTTCAATATGTCAATCACTATCTCTGCATATTACTAAATGGTAGGTATATGTATGTTCAACCAAGCAGATAACCTATGTGTATCTGTATGTTTGGTATTTGGTTAGATTTAGAATGTCAACTGGTTATGTTGACCCAGTTATTGGTGTATTATGGTTATATCACAAGATTATGACATATTACAGTAATAATTATCTCGGTAAACTGGCACTTCGGTGCTGCGTCCATGACGGTGCTAAAAAATACGTGACGGTCGATCAGTAACCTTATTTTTCCTCACGAAAATATTATTCTTAGAAATTATAAGCGATTTCTTTGAACCTAAGTAATGTATTTTAGGTTTGTATCTGTTTATCATTAAAAAGAAGTTCGGTTCTAATTGTAAAATTACATTTTGATTTACCGGTGGCTAAGCTATGTAAAATACTGATTATTATGAATGATTACAATTACACTTACGGTCACTAACAAAAATTGCAATTTGTTATCAATGTTATTATGATAATAGAACAACAATATTCATACAAAATACAATGACAGCCCGACAGAATCGGGTCGGTGAGTTCGGTGACATTGCGGTCGACCACTCGACTCGACCATTGTGCCCGTGGCAATTGCGTTTTGTTTAGCTGATCAATTTTTATATATGTTTAATGCAAGTATACCAGATGTTTTGATATTTTTTCAGTTATAGAATAAGTGAATTTATAGCAGTATGAAATCTACGTATCAAATATTGTGTTAAACTATTACTGAACATACGATCGCTTACAAAAAACACCTACATATCACTTTAGTCTAGCAATAACTAAACGACGTCGAAAAGAGGTTAGAATTGGGATAAATTATAAATTTACCTGTTGTTCTTTCGTGGGCTTATTTTTCTGCGTATATCACTTTGTACAGGATTTTTTAAAGTGTACTTGAAACTTAGATTAGCTGATAGAACACCGTAAGTTCTACTATTCTTAGATAATACAGAGAAGCGCACTAAAGGGCGAAAAAATGTAAACATTTTGCCGGTGACAGGTTGTCACTGACGACACTGACAAGTTGTCAGCTAACAACCATAGTCACGTTTCGTTTCTATTCAAGTCACGAATACAATGGCGGCGGAAATCAAATTAATGACAAAAAACGGAGAAAAAGTCAATTATTGATTTTAAAAAAACATGATACTTTTCAAACAAATGGCTGACAAGCTGTTCATAACGTTTTACTATGTTTAATTAATAAAAAGATGAAATGCAAACTGCGTGATTACGAATGAATCACAAATGTCGTCGTTCAGAAAAAAATCGTGCTGTCAATGTCATGTTAATGCTATGTGTCTGTCACTAGTGTCATTAATGTCAATTGGTAAATGTCTGATGAGAAAGCTGTAAAGATTTCCGGGTTTAATTAAAATCGCAAAAACCTAATAATCATTGTTAGTGTTCGTGTCGATTAAAAATGGGATATTCATACTATTTATATTATAGAGCCATTCATTTGTAATTTAAATCACAGATCATTTGTGATAGTGCATCTGATGTGTCAGTAAACATGTTATCCAGATTTCACCACTATCATGGCTCGAACATTATTCTCTTCGAGGAGAACACAGTAGCTTACCGGAAAGCTAGTTTCGCTCATGGATTGACGTTCAGCGAGAAGCCTTTGCTACCAGGTGAAATATTTTTAGTTGAGATAGAGAAAACAGAGCGCGGATGGAGTGGACATATGAGGCTGGGCCTCACGCTTCTAGATCCACAGACTGCAGCTTTAGGAGATAAGGGCTTGCCTCAATATGCACTTCCAGATTTGGCCAACACGGGAATGTCCTGGATTTTTCCTATTTCAAAGTCTCAGAACAATGTACTAATTGAACTTGTAAACCAAGCAAGTGGGCGGCGCGAGTGCGAGCCTCGCGTATCTGTGCTAGGCGACGGCCATAGTGTCAGAACACCTCGCGGCTACATATCCAAAATGGTTCTAAAACCTCAGACTTTATCTCAAAATGGCACACCACAGGGCATATTGCCAATGGATGCTGGCAGTCGGATTGGTGTCATGTTTGTGCCATGCCCAAAGACTAGCAAAGACGATCCAGATTTGGCCGAGATGCATTTCATTATTAATGGTGAAGACCAGGGACCTTGTACTAAAGCTATACCTTACTCAAGAGGACCGTTGCATGCCGTGGTTGATGTTTATGGAACTACAAAACAAGTAAAGATTGTCCAACTATATGGAGGTGAGAATTTGATCATTTTTGTTTATTAAATAATAGTGTTAAACTATAGATAGTTTTATTATTGAGAATTTGAAATTACTGTTCTTTTTTCATATTGATAGCAAATTAATTGCAACTTTTAACATTTGCAAGTCATAATATATGACTTGCAAATGTTAAAAGATGCAATTAATTTTTAAGTCATTTATTCATTGTATTGTAATCAATGTGAAATGTAAACATAGTCACAATGTTTTGGTTTTCCTGTTGGACTACAGTATGGGGTTCTTCAAAAGAGGAGTGTACAGTCAAGGGCATTGATATATTATACACTTCTCCATACTGATCCCTTACAAATGTGTCTATATATTAATGCACTCGACTGTACAAGTTCTTATTGGGTCGGCAACGCGCATGTGACACCCCTGGGGTTGCAGGCGCCCATAGGCTATGGTGACTGCTTTCCATCAGGAGAAAAAAAAATCCAGATTGAAGTACCCCAAAAAAATAATAAAAACCCCTAGTAATATTGGGGTAGCAAAATATTAGACAATGCCAAGAGTTTAATAATTGTTAGTTGATCAATTAATAATTTATACATAGATAGCCATTGTAAACCCTGCTATTCTGATAATGTATTTGTGAATGAATCACTATGAAATTGACTACTATTACTATTTGTTGCAGTGAAAACGCTTCAATCTGTGTGTAGAGATGCAATACTCCAGTATGTGCGGGATGGCTCTGTCAAGGCATTGCCTTTGCCGAAATGCATGAAGGATTTCCTACTCTCGTAGATGAGGCTAAAAGCTACAATAAGTATCAAGACGACAATAAGGCTGTTATTGAACAACTGCAGTAGTTTTTATTGGCACAACATGGATTTTGAGAGCCCTTCATTTACTTTTTACTGTCATGTGAGTACAAGCCGAATATTTTTCTAAATACCATCCTGTGGAGCTATTTTGGACCCTCAAGTTGTCTGGAAGCAATGGAATTATAAGTAATAAGCAATTTTTAGATATGTCATGCATGATGATGTGATGATTAGACCCCGGTATCGGAGGTGCAAAATGGTAGCTGTCAAGTTCTTAGGGATGGGGTAAAAATATTTGTGATGTCGATAATTAAAGTTACATATCGATAAATTTTCTTTAGCATAATAATAAGCTAAGACTTTAATTAAATAAACTAGGACTATATAATTACAAAATCAACAAAATATTTATTAAATGTTATGTAACATCGCCATACTTTTTATTGAGGCAATTGTCGATGAACCTTCTGAAGTTTGGGTTTTCGAATTTGGTCCAAGTATGTTACAACTGACGAAAAACTTAAGCAGATCTCGGTTACAGTTTGATTGGTTTAATTTTTTTTCTTTTTTTATGAGTGTTTTCATACAAGATTGAGTTGCAATACAAGATATGCAAGATTACAAATATTGGAATGGAATATCCTTTACTTTTAAATAATCAATATTAGTAGAACATACGTCGGTCAAAATTCTTTTCGTTGTCTTGTTTCATACCACTATGTCTCGTTTTAAGTTGCTGTTTCGGCTCAGTATATAAAAAAAAACCGGTGCAGTTGTATTTCTTTTTGACGCTAGATTTTAATCCATACATGAGAAATTTAAATCAAAATATCATCTCATACAAAAATCACAACTCCGTCACGTTTTTTAGGGACACAAAATAAGACAACGAAAATAATTTTGACCCACGTTGTTGATTTTCTCTTGATGGCAGTTCGACTCCATGTGCTTTTTTATATTCCAACATCTGGAAATGATGATGGTTTTTTATTCATTTTTGAAGTTCAGGGTGTTCAGCAAGAAGTGACTTTCTATTGTATAAAATATTTTAGGCGAATAGACTCGTAAACACGGCTAAATAATCGAAGACATCGTTGTAAGATGACTTTGACTATCTATTGACATAAATAATTTATTTAATATCTCAAAAGTTTTTATTCAATTTTGTGCAACTCGAAACATAATAAATGTAATAGCAACCAGAGATTTGTATTGTAATAGTAATGATTTATATATTAAATGTTAATTATTATCATAGATCCCAAAAAAAAAAATATAAATACAAATAAATGGTCCTTGTACATAAAAAAATAATTGTACAAAAAATCGAGTATTAAATGTTTTAATTATTATCATAGATCCCGAAAAAATGTATACAAATTAATGGTCCTTGTACAGTAGGGTTCAAAATTGCATGGACAGTTTATGAATGAATTCATTCATAAATTGTCCATGCAATTCTGAACGCCACTGTACATAAAAAAAATATTGTACAAAAAATCGAGTATCGATATCGACATCACAAAATGGGTTTACCTATCCCTAAGTAAGAACTTGACAGCTATCATTTTGCACCTCCGATACCGGGGTCTAGTGATGATCAATCCCGTCATTTTGAATAAATAACCCTGTTCCGTACAGTAGAGATTTCCTTATCTTATGATGTTGACATATTTTATTTTATAAGATATTTTTTTTAATAATACTTTCACAAAGAATCTATTTAAGAGATACCAACTCCTTCTTGTACGTACAAACAGCAACACAGCTAGGTATACACTTCAGAAATTGGAAATATTGCATGAAAGAGAATCACACTTACAGTCACATGTCAGTTACATAGGAATGTTGAGCCACTTGGCAAAGGATGCAATTTGGTCGTGTAATATTATGGGTTCGGTATTTTTCGTTAGTAGGCACGATCGCGACATTTCCGATGGTCCCCGATGATATGTCATCGAATCTTTGTTGCGTCAAAATTTCAGTATTTGAAAACTAGGTAGTTGACATAATAAAAATTCCTTCGTCTACGAAAATTAAGAATTAGCTATCGGCCATTATTAGACGCTAGATGTCGTTGTTCCTAGTGAAAACTGGATAACGACAGTTCTTCATAGATTTGTCTAAAACCGTTTAGTAATTAATTCACGCTTTCTTCAAATCGGATGCCATGATTTATCTGACATCCGACGAGGTATTTTTTCAAGTCAAGATATTTTTACAACTAGCCAAGTTATCGGGCAATTTTAAATTATTTTTTTCATTGAAAGGGACAAATGCTATTGCTATCTTTATCATTCGTCACAGCTCCTAGTTGACGTTAGTTAAATACTTATGTAACCTTTGTGGAAATATGGTAGATAGACGTTTGACAGCCTACCTATAATAATCCTTTAATCTGTCAGTAGCCATACAAATGTTTAATAGAGACTTAATAGTTACTGGCTGAAATTATAACTTTGAAAAAATATCTGACAGTGACAGCCGTTGAAAGGAAATTGAACGAAAATTTCTACATATTAGCAGCTTAGCGGTCAAATTACCGGCTCTGAAGTTAGATTGACGTCTCCAGAACTAAAGCGGATGTTATACAGCGTGTGTATTTGATACGGGCGAATATTTTAGTGGCGATTACTATCGGACCTAGGGAACCTATTTACATAAATTTATTTTAGAAATTAAGGTATTTTTTTTTCATACAAAATAATTGAGCCCGCAATGTATTGCATCCACTGGTAGCCACATTACTTAAAGTAGACATAAGTATCTAAACGTCAAACGAGTCTCATGTCAGTTGGCCGGCATACATTGCTGCTGGGTTGCACTTTAGAAAAATCATTACACCTAATCAACAACAAAATTTAACGAAATGGTTATCTTATACGACTCGTAGGATCAGATATTATAGCTGGATTAATTATTCGCCCGTATCAAATACCCACGCTGTATATAACGTAACTATAGTAACGTCAGCTTCCGGAAAAATTGCGATCAATCATTGGTTAAACGTTTTTGTTATTACGTAACCATGGTAATGTCACCTGAAGGAACCGCGAGCGATCATTGGCAAACCGTAGCAACGACCGCCCCATTGGTCAGCAGAGTTCGGCCGAAGTCGTGATACCAGTCTCATAAGATTTCGGAACCCGATTTGTATTATTCGACCAAGTTGCGAACAGTGTGAACAATCAACATTCCCGTGTATTTATTTAATTTGAAATTGACATAATATAAATATATTTATCTCTTTCATTTTCTCTCTGCTCTGTCTTTAATGGTCAGTTAGGAGTGTTGCTGTTTGTACCATGATTGTGAATGTGTGACAAATAAACGATTTAGAAATTTTAATATTGAATTTTGATCGATTGAGTGTATAAAGGTGCATGCAGACCAAAAGAGCATTTGCTGTTCTAACCCCCACTCTACGAAAACAACGAATCACGTTTCATGTAACGATCGATTTCGTAGAGTAGGGGGATAGAACAGCGAATGCTCTTTTGGTCTGCATGCACCTTTATATCTTCTTCGGTTACCGCAATAGTTATTCATGAAATAAAAGGATTTAAACGAATTACATCGTGTATATTAATTAACGTTGTAACACCGTTTCACAGTGTGGAATTTTTCCTCAATTTTGCGAAAGTGTGATTGTTTGTTTAATTTCTCTGCCATGTCAAATAATAGAGAACATTGAAACTCCCGTGGGTCTATGTATCATAGTTTTGGATATTTTCAAAAAAGAAATAAACATCCATAGAAGTCCATAGAAACCTGAAAACTGAATTTACTCACATTTAATGCCTATTTTTTAAAATCATTTTTACGTGTTTATATTAAGGTAATTTTAATACACCGATATCATTTATCAAAAATTAAAATTGATGATTCTAGAGGAGGGTGTCGCCAATTTTCTTACAATTAAAAAACATTTTTTTCCTCGATAATCCCTAAGTGGTCGCATTTTATTTTAAAATTAACGAATAGTATATAAAATGTTCTACTCGTGAAAAAAAAATCAAATGCAAATATTGCAGGAAACGCGAGATATGAATTTTTAAAGAATCCAGTCAGGGTTGTCACTTTTCAAATGTACACGATTACAAGTTTATTTGCGAAGTGTTAGGGCTCATGCATAAATCATGCGAGGTTTTTTCGGCTACTTTTTGACCCTAAGTGATGTTTGACCCAAAATTTTTAAAATCCTTTTCATTTCGCGAAATTCCGTCGTGAATGTCAATTACAATATGTACCTATTTAACGTGAGTGTAATGTAATTTCTAGTAGGTACTATATGTGCTACTTGAAGGACAGGTAGAAAATAACTTGTAATACGTTAAAAATCTTAAGGTTTATTTGTTAACTATTCGTCGGTCCAGGGATTATCCTGGTTAGTTACAATCGCCACAACAGGGCACACTTTTACCAGCATGCATGTAGCGGGCGAAACTCCTTCGACATCATCTTCATCTTGCCACTCGGCGTCATTGTTTTCCCGGATCACGCAAAGGACCTCCTTTTGGGATCTAGGATTCACGTTGGTCGAACTAATTCTACCCTAGTGAGCCTCTTGTGCACGGCTCTGTGCAATCGCACTTTTTTTTGCGCATAAATACATGCCACAGTCCGCGCACAGTCTCCCAGTACTGGCCTTTGGTCCTTGAGGCTTGGACAATACATGTCAAATGGCAGGTTTCTGAAGCCCTTAAGAGTCGGTGTAATACCAAGTGACTGGCGGAGCAAAAATGGAGCATAGATCTTACCATCATGCTCTGCAGGCTTTCGATAGTTTTTCATCCCACTCAATATTTTTTCTTAGTTTGTTCATCGTCGAAAAATACACGTGAAGTCTCCTTGTAAACCGACTGTGATTTTTCGTGATTTTTCCTTGGACCCCCTCCCCCCCTATAGGACCTCGCGTGATTTATGCACAAGCCCTTATTTATTTTATTAATATTTTAAATACTGTTAGCTTTTTGAAGGGTCCACGGAAAAAACATGTCCAGTGCTTAAAAAAATCAGGGCTAATTCACACCTTATTCTGTCAAAAGTAAGGTGGTTTTTCCTTCTGTAATTTGAATTGACTAGACATGTTCTTTCCGGTGACCCTTCATTTATTTATTCTCTGGTAGCTATGAAGATGAGTCCGCTTATTGGTCGTTGGTCACAGAGGCATAGTACTTAGGTACCATTTAATTAGACTTTTCTATTTCAGTCGTAATAAGCATTTGGCTATTCGGTTGCGTCTATCGCAATTCACATGAGTTAACATGCATTAGTTAAGTTTTACGTTGTTTTAAGTTGTTAGACAAAATTCGGGCACCACTAATGACGGAAATACTGCTCATTTTCATCGGCAGCATTTGCAGAAAAAAATCGTAAGATTTTTGCCGGAATACTCGGTATAGAGCAGTGGCTTGTCGACGATTTTCACACCATTTTAGTAGCAGCTATGTCGCTAACGCTTTCCATGTATTTTGTACATCTGTGGCTGAAAACTATGTAAAGGCATATGACTGGTATATTTTATGTGAGTCACAATGCACACAATTCTAATGCAGCAATGCTGTCCGAGCAAGCCGGCGAATCCCGTAATAAATGTTGGCAGTATGATCGGGAGCACCACTCTCGAAAGGTAGACAGGAAGACTACAATTCAGGTTTTTTTCGGCGTGCTTTCGATTCTTCGGATTCTTATGTTTCGGATTTGTCTCTCAAAGACCGACGTTATAAACAAATACGACTACTTTACCGGATAAAGTGTCAGTTTTAAAGCCTTCTGAACCACATGCTTCAGTAATACCCAAAATTAATGAAGACGAGAACTTGGCTCTCGCAGTTGACGAACGTCTTTATTATGAAGAAGATAGACATAAAAATCCTTGGGCGAGCGAAGCGTCTCCGTTTCAGCTTTACCAAAAATGCTTTTAACGGCAGCGGACTCTTCTGAAGGTTTGATAAATATTCTTAATACAATAAATATTGTTTTCAGCTTTTTGAGTTTTCGCAAAAAAATAGTTAGTAAAAAGGACGTAAGCAACTGAGCGATAGGACACATGTAGCTTGCGTCCACTTATTGGAACAGACTAGCAACTACTACACTAAGCCATGGGCCGACATAATAATAGCCAGTTTTCAGATTGTGACAACCCTATTAACATAGAAATGAGCCAGAACCATAGAAACGCTATAAGTCCTAGGTCCGACATGATAAAATTGTGAAAATTTG